>PVIH01011883.1:0-66587 GCA_004025045.1 Sigmodon hispidus | reverse complement strand
TATTCTCCAAATCCATCCATTTGCCTGCAAATTTTAGGATATCATTTTTTCTTACTGCTGAGTAGTACTCCATTGTGTAGATGTACCACAGTTTGTTAATCCATTCTTCAGTTGAGGGGCATCTAGGTTGTTTCCAGGTTCTTGCTATTACAAATAATGCTGCTATGAACATAGTTGAGCTAATGCCTTTGGAGTATGAATGTGCATCTTTAGGGTATATGCCCAGAAGTGGTATTGCTGGATTCTTGGGAAGATTGATTCCCAGTTTTCTGAGAAACTGCCATACTACATTCCAGAGTGTCTGAACAAGCTTACACTCCCACCAACAATGGAGGAGTGTTCCCCTTGCTCCGCATCCTCTCCAGCATAGGCTGTCATCTGTGCCTTTTATCTTAGCCAGACTGACAGGTGTCAGGTGGTATCTCAAAGTTGTTTTGATTTGCATTTCTCTGATGGCTAAAGATGATGAGCACTTTTTCAGGTGCCTTTCAGCCATTTGTAATTCTTCTGAGAATTCCCTTTTTAGTTCTGAACCCCATTTTTTGATTGGGTTATTCAAGCTTTTGGGCTCTAGTTTCTTGAGTTCTTTATATATTGTAGAGATCAGTCCTCTATCACTTGTAGGGTTGGTGAAAATCTTTTCCCATTCTGTAGGCTGTCGTTTTATCCTATTGACAGTGTCCTTGGCTTTTCAGAAGCTTCTCAGTTTCAGGAGATCCCACTTATTGATTGTTGTTCTTAGTGTCTGTGCCACTAGTGTTATATTTAGGAAGTAGTCACCTGTTAGGCAGGGTTTTGAATCTGCTCTCTGGACATCTGGGGGAGTGTCACACATCTAACTAAATACATTACCTTATGCAATTAATCTTTTTTGCTTTTCTATTGTGAAAAATATTTGGAGTATTAAGCTATGTCTAAAAGGAAGATTTATCTATTTTTTTTAAAGTGACTTTTTTCTTATCCAATACATCTGGGGAAGTTAATTGGTGTAAATATATGGAATGAGGAGCACTTGAGTGAGAGGTAGCAGTTATCAGTTCTCATACACTTCAGCAATCTGTCTCCTTGCAAAGTGTGACAGTTGGCAGCCAGTCTTGGGCAGATGAGGGACTGGAATGGTTTTCTAATACTCACAACCCACTGTGACCTTCCCCAGCTCTTATCTAGCTTCCAGTCCCCAGTGCCTTTTATCTGTGGCTGTGCCTGCTTCTGTGGAGTGGACTCACTTGGATGTGGACTCCAGAGGAAACTGAATTGAATGCCCTCTCCCTCCACTGTGGGGTGGCTCTTGGCATCTCCCCGTCATGTAGAGAATCCATCAGCTGCCAGGAGAAGGCAATGGAGCATGTGAGACCCAGGAACTAACTCTATTTCCTAGCAACCAAGGCGAGCCCATTTCTCCTCTGTCAGCGGGAACCTGCAGATTTATGTGAGCTACAAAGCCCGTTATCACGGTAATAAACCATATATTTGCAGGTGGTATTTACAGCCAGCTAATCGTGTCGCTCCATCCTGGCAGCCCCCAAGCTGGCTGGATTCCCATTTGGAACCCCCCAAAATACGATTAGGTGGTTACTGAGTTCCAATTTAGTTAACAGCAGTGCTCGACAAAGCTACTAACCGCCTAATTATGAAGGAAGATTACTGATACCATTAATTGAATGGTTGTAAAACTCCAGTAAAGTCAGATGGTCGTGAAGTCCATTTTCAATTTACTAGGCCATTAAAAGTATTTCCGGCCATAAAATAAACAGACACAAAGCATACTAAACAGGCTAATATGGAAACATAAAAGGAGAAGGGAGAAGCCTTGTCGTGGTAATTAGCACTTATGATTAGCTGCTCCGCAGACCCAATGGCAGAAATTAAAGATGAATTATGACAGCACTGGGGGGGGAGGTTGCAGGGATGGTGCTGCCTACAGGTGGGCTAGGTACTTGTCAGTACACCTGCCAGATTTAACTCCCTGTCCTTGGGCTGTGAAGACCCATTTCTTCACCTACAGCCTCAGTTTCCCCACAGGAATGGATTGATTTAGAGACTTAGTCATGCTAAAGACTCTATAATGAGATGCCCCCATGGCACATCCTACTTCCCCAGATTCTTACGGGTTCTATTGTAGAGTACATGTCTACCATTTCCTGTTTTCCACATTTTAGAAGGTTCTCTGAAGGAACCCAGTCCCGTACTACTGACTTGGAATTTATCCTGCCCATCTCTTCCCTGTTGATGATGCTTCCAGTTCATGGGCTGCTACATTGTTAAGGGGGCTCATGTTTGTTTGTTTGAGAAATTGTTTAAAGGGGATAGAAGCAATAAGAACAATATTTAGAGTAAGAAAGGCCTTCACATTGAGATATCTAAAAACTATGAGAGACAGAGAACGAGAGAGAGAGAGAGAGAGAGAGAGAAACAGAGAGAGAGAGAGCACATACCTCTCTGCCTACTTGGGTCTATGTAGGCTTTTTGTCCATGAAATCGTGTCATAGATGAGCAGAGGGACTCCAGGAAAAGAGATGACTTCTGTCACATTTCCATTCTCACAGGATAGTGAAGTTGTAAAGAGCATAAAATGGAAGTCTTTTGGACAAGTTAGGCTGGGCCTGAGTGACATAATTTAATGTGTGAAGACATAGATAGAGGTGTAGAGAGGAACAAAGATAAGCAGAAGGACACCCTCTTAGCACTCTATTCAAGCCACCCTGGCTATCAGGAGTTATAGAGTGAAAGGCCGGGATAGATAAGGTGAGAAGGATTACCTCACCCAGTTGCTAGGGTGATGTGGCCTGGCCACCGAATTAGCATATTAAGGGAGAGCAGACCCAAAGCTGCTGAGTTTTTGACCCGAGCTTCACGGCTGAAGTAAAGGGGACTCCAGCCAGCCCTCAGAAGCTAACACCTGGAAACTCTGAGGGGGCTCTGCAGTCAAACTCCCTCCGACCCTGGTTGACTCCCGGGACACTGAAGGACCAGACCCCATATCCTAGGCACGGGGAGACAAGGCTCCGAGCGAATTGCCGCCCGAACCAGCGACTGAGGCCTGACTACACCCACCCCGGCGGGCATTGACAGAAAGTGTGGACATAGCGGCGAGAAAGGTCGTATGATTATATTAATGTGTGATTAATGTGTTTGATGTAGATTGTGTATTCTAAATAAGCATCAGTAAAAGGTTATTAAACCGCCATTGAGTGTCTGAGCTTTCTGTCCAATTCGTCTCCAGCTGACCACTGGGGAAGTGCCCGAGATTTTGCTCATGACAGAAGTCCCAAAAGATAAAGGCACAGTGAGCTCCTGCTTTTTAGAGAGTGGGAAGTTTGTGAAGAAATGCCAGGCGAGTTGTTATCTAGAGCACGATGGTAGACTGGAGGGCTGCTGTTAGAGCTGTAGGGGTGAGAAGATGAGCTGTGGGAGGAAAGAGCTGTGTCAAGAATGGTTTGCTCATGCTCATCACAGCCCTGAAACACTTGGGATTTAGGCAACTTCCCAGGACTTCCCATAGGGAAGAGTCTCCATGACTTGCTACATGTTGGGTAGACAGGGTGCTGGGTCTTTTCTCTAGCTAAGTGCCTCAGGTGATAGCAGTGTGAAGAAATCCAATACCAATGTGAAGTGTTTTGCCTCTCCCGCTTCATAGTTGTGAGGAAGATAAAGGGACACAAGGCCCAGTCCACAGAGGCAGAGAGAACATGTACTTCTCACCCAGTATCCCACAAATAGCCTGAGACACAGACAGAAACATCCCTTGCTCATGTTCTGGCAGACTGAAGAAAGGCTGCTTCTAAGTGGAGAGAACCAGCCTCCTAATCCCTGGGCTGATGAAGTAGGTAAGTCAGTAAAGTGTAGATCCCCAGGTCCTGCAGAAGAAAGCTGGGTATTGTGATGCATGATTATAGTCCAACACTGGAAAGCTAGTGATTGGGAGAGCCCTGAGGTTCACTGGTCACCCAGTCCAGCCTATATGAGTTCTAGGGCAACAAAAGATGATTTCTCAGAAAACAAGGTAGACAGCATCCAAGGAATGACCCCTGAGATTGTCCTCTAGCACTGCCCCCCCCACTTACCCTAGACTTTTACTGTGCTGTGCAATGCTTGGAGCTCCCTAATCTTGATAATGACCTCTGACCTCTGGCTTCATCAAGGTGAAATGGATGCTTATGCACCTTCAGCAGGTGGCAGAGATCCAGCTGTGACCTCAAAGGAAATAAGAGAGAGTTTATCCTGAAGCCAGACATGAATGACCATGACTCAGCAACACATGTTCAGGATCTTCCCCAATCAGACCAGAATGACTAGAACCCAGGAACACATGTTCAGGATATCCCCAATACTGTATTCTGCCATGATAACAGTTTCATGAAGATTTTACAGTAACAGAACAAAGAAAGTCATAAATCAAGTCTTTTAAAAATGCATTGGACATCATCAGGTAGGTGGGTTAGAGCAAGTTAGGAGTCTTTGCTATAGGCCTCAGATGCCATCTGAGATACACTTGGCCTTCAGGTTAATGGGAGACAAGAATCTGTTTTTACACTCTACTAAGAGAGCTAAAGATAGCCCAAAATAATTTGGCTCCAGAATTGCAACATTTTAGCTCTTCATAACCACAAATTGGGCTTTTGGGTCTTGTTTATTTGGCTTTTTGCTTTGTTTTATTATGTTTTGAGACAAGGTCTTACTGTGTATTCCTGGATGGCCTAGAACTCACCATGTAGACCAAGCTGGCTTCTATCTCCCAAGTGCTGTGATTAAAATCATGTACCACCATGTATATCTGGCTCAAGATATTTTTTAAAACTTTTTCTATTTTTAATTATATGTGTGTGTATATTTATGTCTATGTTTGTGTGGGTATGTCTACATGAATTCAGATACTGTGGGGCTTTCTCACGTGGGTGCTGAGAATCAAACTGAGTCCTCTACAAAAGCAGAATGCAGTTGTAACTATTGAGCCTTCAACTCCACAACCACAAAAGTGCTAATCATTCAGCCATGTCAATTCCTAAACCCAGGGCCTATCTATTCATTCTGTACTTGAGTTCACATGGACAGAGTCAGGAGCCCTGGAGGTGGTACCAGTTGTCTGAGGTGTAACATAGTCTCTAGACAAGACTGACAATGTCAGTGCAGTTGAGAACCTGAGGGCCCTTGTTGAGAAGTCATGAAGAATCAGCAGAGCTGAGCACAGAGCAATGGAGGCAGAACCCCTTTCTATATCTTGCCCCCTTCTGCAGCTGAGCACCAGCTGTGGTGAGGCTTAGGTTTTGTTAACCATTGACTCTTGGTGGTAAATACTGTGGAACAACTCATTCTACATGTGACATCTTCCTAGGCTCAGACTCTCCCATGTGTCATTTATTTCCAGCCCAACAGGGCCCTGGAAGGCGAGTTCTGTACCCTTCCTCCCCCAACCCCCTATCCCATACATATTCCATTGTCTGACTGTTTTGTGTATCAGAAACCTGTCCATCCTCCCCTCCCCAACCCACTTTACCTTCCTCCTGCTTCATTGATGTCAGCTACAAGACCTTCTCCAGTCACAGCTTCCACAGGTGAGGACTTTAGAACACAACTGCCCCAAAGTCCTTCTAATAGGTCAAACAAAATAGAAGTTATATTTATACATTTTCTATTTAGCATTTACCAGTGAGGAGCTGGAGGTTCAGCCATGGGACAGGGCCAGAATTTGAATCCACAACATTACCTTTTTTTCTGCAATATATTTGTCTCTATGTATGCATGGATGCATGCCACTGATGTATGTGAAGGCCAGTTGTTGATAGCAAGTGTTTTCTTCTATTTTTTCCTCTTTATTCTTTGAGAAAAGGTCTCTCACTGTACCTGGAGCTTACCAATTCTGCTGGACTGGTCAACACATTCTAGGGAATGGGAATCCCCTGTCTACCTGCTCAGCACTGATATAGATATGGGACATCATGTCTTTTTACCTGGGGACCAGTGGTATTGGATTATATTCTGGTACATTGTAAATATTTGTTCCTTCTACTGGTTTAATAAACACTGGCCAGAAGGCAGACAGGAAGTATGTGTGGAGCTAACAGACTAAGAAAACTCTGGAAAGAGGAAGCAGGAGAAAGAGATGCCAACAGATATAGAGGAAGAAGTCAAAATGCTGCTCTGAGAAAAGCTACTAAGCCACTTGGCTAATCATGGGTTAGTTTAAGAGTAAAGAGTTAGCAAGTTATATGCCTGAGCCTTAGGTCAATCAGCATGAAATTAATGTACACTTCTGTGTGATTATTTGGGGCTAAATAGCAGCAGGGCTTCCAGTGGGTCTGATTCTCAGGGCTAGGCTGGGAAGTCCAGGCCAGGAACAAATTACTACAGGCTAGAGAATTGAACTTGAGTAGCTGACATTTTACTTGCTGAACTATCTCCCCAGTATCATGAATCTAAGATATTTTTGTCTCAAGTACTTCCCGCTATCTGGGTTTCTATAAGGCCTTAAACATTCATGTATATTGAGGCTACCCTCCACTCCCAGCTGGTCGTTGGAGAAGGTGGTAAAAGATCAAGGAAGAGAACTTAAACCTTCAGGGAACTAGAACATGAGACGAGATGAGTGACAGTGAGGAAGACTGGAAACTCTGGGCATGACTGGGTTCCACTGCCTCTTGACTGGGTATTCCTGAGTGAAGGCATCAGGCCTCTGACTCCTTATCTCTAAGGCAGGCACAGCAACAATCCCGCTTTACTGGCTGGTGTGAGAGGTCTGGGAACTTGGGCACTTGTGTCTCATCACACAGTGAGTACAAATACAGGTGGCCGTTGGCATTGCTGTCCAGGAGTCTTTGCCCTAGACCAGTGAGCTTTCTGAATGCCTTTGTCTGACCTCTCTCCCATTCCCTCACCCTATTGCCTACTGTTCCTCACTGCTACTCCCTCTCTGCCGGGCCCTGTGGATTAGAAAACTCAGGAAAGAGACAGGAATTAGGGCTCTCCATTCCTCCACAAAGACAATGGAAGAGTGACTTTTGTTTACTGCATTCTGGGATATAGATTCCTCAGTGACAGCTGTCATCTTGATCCTGAGGTCTCTTTGTTCTGTGTTCCTTTGACTACCACAGAATCCATTTGAAGCAGAAGCCTTGCTTCAGGAATCTTGGGATCTTGAGAGAGATTTGACATTCTGAGAAAGAAGAGATCCCAGGGGTAAATTGCCTCAGAGTGTAAATCTGAAAGCCACAGGTATGGCCTGAAGAAGCCCAGCAGTAGAGTGTGTATATGTGTAGAGTTTAAGGAAACCAGCTTCAAAGTTCATCCCACTGATTTAAAACAGTTAGATAATGGGGGTCCATTCCTTGTAAACCCAGGGAGGTGAAGACAGAAGGACCAGGAGTTCAAGATCATCTTTAGCTACATAGAAAGTTAAAGGCCAGCCTGGGCTACTTGAGACACTGTCTCAAACAAACAAACAAGCAAAAAAAAAACACAAAAAAACAAAAAAACAAAAAAAAAAAACCATTGGTTTGGCCATGTAATTCTAGCTGCTTAGGAGACTTCAGCAGGAAACTCTTAGGATGTTCTGTCTTAGGTGTACCTGGGCTACAGAGGGAGTTCCAGGCCAGTCTGTGTAACTTAGTGAGTATCTGTTCCCAAGGGAGAAAAACTAGGCGTGGTAGGCTGGGGTTGTAGCTCAGTTTTTGAGTGGTTTCCTACCAAGTGTGAGGCCCCTAAGGGGCATGTGGACAGAATCTTATGAGTCCTAGCTCTGAATTCTGAATGAAATAAATTACAGAGCATACTACCCCAAGCTGGAGGAATTTGAGGACCAGAAGAAGCAGGGATGACTGGCCTTTCTTTAAGTGGGTCCTTGACCTTCAGGTGAAAGTTTCACCTTTTATACCTAAAATGAAAGGACACCCTCACCCACAAAGATAGGGACCTCAAAGATGCCTTTGCTCAATGTCGTGAGCACTTGGCACCTGAAACATAGATGGACACGATTGTGACTCTTCATAATGTCAGACTTTCTTGAGCAATGATGAGTTTCTGAGGTGTGGTGTTTCCTGATGGCCCTGGCTGAGGCAGGCACAGGTTCTTTTATTTCAGTTACTAATATTAATTCTCAGATCATGTTTCACACAACACTCAGTAAATCCATCCTTTCATCGATCCATCCATCCATCCATATACAAGGGTAACAGTGGGACCACAAAAGATTTAAAGAGAAAAGAGACCTAAGTGGGAACAAATGCAAAGGAGTCTATCAAAGTGAGATAACCCACCAGCTGGCTGAACCTGGAGAGGCCTCGCTGCTACTGTTGCTGCTAATGTTACTGCTGTGTGCTGCCACCAGGCTACAGGTTGGAACAGGGCTGAGGAGTTGAGTCCAGAAGATATGAAGGGGCAGGACTGGGTTCATACAGATGGGCAGACAGATGGACAGCAGGTGAACAGGCAACAGAGCAGATGGCAAGTTGAGCAGGCTGTATCAAGAGCGGGGACCAGCAGAGCTGAAGCCCCTGGAATAGGCTGGAATTCTCTGTCTATTGGTTCCCTGGGTTTATTGCCATTGCAATGCTAGATGGGATGCTAGATGCTCACCCCTTTAGATGGTCCAGGAGAAGGATTTCTAGCTTGCCCTTGGTTTGGTAAATTTTTAGGCCTGAGTTTCATGACAACTTTAATCCCCTGTACTCCCAAGTCTCCCAATAAATTTACAAGGTTGACACCATTTCTGCTCTCAGGAATAAATCATTTACCATGTGCTACATGGATGTTGTCCAGCTGATAGTGTTGTTCATGTGCTCATCCAGGTATAGAGTCATCCTCCATCCTCAAAACAGAGCAAACAGTGCTTATGAAATGAAATCTCTGGGGACATGGCATGGTGAAAAAAGCCGCAGTGTATATAACATGGAGTAACTTAGGGCAAACACAGCCTGATCCAAACACTCATTTCCCCACTATATTAGCCTATAACCTTCATCAATTTATGTATTTATTTTACTTTATCTTGAGGCAGAGTCTCACTCTGTCCTCCAAGTTGGCCTTGAACTCTATAACCTTCTCCCTCAATCTCCTGTGTGCTGGGATTGCAAGCATGCACCACCATGTATGTCTAGCCAGTTTATGCCCCTTTCCTCTGGCCTTCTACTCTCCAAACCTAATGTGGAACCTAAACCTAAACCTAAACCTAAACCTAAACCTAATCAGGTTTAGATATTTCTGGTTTCATTTCCTCCCAGAGTTGCTTGTAACACAGAAAATGCACTTGTGTTTCTCCTGTTGTTCTGTCTTTGTCAATTTCTTATGAGACCAAAACAGAACCTTTAAGAGGTAGAGGGATAGTTTTCTTACCTTCAAGCCCAGATCTTTCTTCCTTCCTTTGGCAACATGGAATCCCCAGGAAGCTGAGTCTAGGACAGAAACAAGTGAGCTGGAGGTTGTTGGGGAGAGCCTCAGTCTCACCATCAGGGACTAATAGGAAGTCATTTGGGGTGGAGGGAAAAGCTAGATTCCAATGCATGCCCAAGACCTCTGCCTGCTTAATGGGAAATCATCCAAGTTGTCTGTCTACCACTTGTCACTGACATTTGCGCTGGGAAAAGCTCCTTTCTGATTGTCACCAGGGAAGTCAACAGGCCAATATTTCTACCTTTCAAATAAAAACGAACATAAAAATGAAAGAGAATTGTCCCAGACTCTGGGGATGTTCAGATATGGATCTTGCAGTGACCCTAAGTGTCCCTAAGCAATGCTCTTTAGCTCCATAGGCTCCACATCTTTCTCCTAGAATAGAAATTTTTCCTTTCACAAACTATTGTTGGCGAGGTGTAGATAATCTTTTCTTTGGGCCCCCAACTCACAAAAACAACACGGAGACTTGTTATTAATTATGAAAGCTTGGCCTATAGCTTAGGCTTGTCCTACTAGCTCTTATAACTTAAATTAGCCCGTTTATATTAATCTACATTTTGTCTTATGGCTTTTTACTTCTCTTCCATCTTGCACTTCTTGTTTTCCTCTCTGTGTCCTCTGACATCTTCCCAGGATCTTAATTTAGGTCCCCTCTTCTCTCTTTCCCCAGAAGTCCTCATTAAACACTTAGTACCTAGCAATTGTCCACTCAGCTATTTATTAAACCAATCAGAATATGCTTTGGTAAAGACACCTCTTCACAGTGTACAAAAAGATTATTCTATAACAGTGAGATGTATCTGGGGCCTTTTAAAATATAGTTTCAAAATGTGTCTGTGTCTGTGTGTCTGTCTATCCATTCATCCTCTGATGTTGGTCTTTACATTTTTCTTTATTTTTGTTTTTGGGGCAGGGTCTCTCTTGTTTGTTGCTATACTGCCTACTCCAGGATAGCTGGCCCATGAACTTCTAGGGGATCCCCTCTGTCTGCTTGCATCTCATCATAGAGCACTGGGATTATAGACATACTCCATTGCATCAGGCTTTTAAATAAGTTCTAGAGATCCCTTTCAGGTGGTCTGGTTCACACAGCAAATGTTTGAACCTACTGAGTCATCTCCCCAACCTTGAAGTGTTCTCTGTTCTAGGATACATAAACGAGGATGATGGGTAATAGAAATAACAACCAGAAATGCTCTGAAGTGACTGCAATGCTCTGGAGAAAGTGTCCCCCATCCAGACCTAGAAGAGAGCATTGGGAAATGTGAGTATTGTAAGACCCATATGAACATTATGAGCCTTTCATGAGCAGAGCTGAACTATGGCCCTTGTGGGAAGAGGAGCAAACCTTAGCATCAGGTAGGGGACCTTGATGTGTGTTCCCTAGCTCCCTGATTGTCCACGTGTTCTTCCTTCACCAGCCCATCCTGGTGTTGAGAATGCTGGCCCCCTGTCCCATCCTGTGCCAGGCACCATTACCAAGGGCAACAGCAGCTTCTCACTGCACACACCTGCTGCTCTGTCTGTACCCAGGTAGGTGAGAATTGGTGGGTACACACCCATACTGACTCCCTGGATGGAGGTTGGTTCCAAGGCTTATCCTCTCTGTCACCTGCAGAGGCATCCTGGCATCCCATTCTTCTGTTTACCTCATATCAGAGCTTCCTGGAACCAGTTCCCAAATCAAGGGCTTATACACAGTTAATTCTTTTCTCCTTGCTCCACTTCCAGGGAAGGCAAGTGACTTTCTTCTAGTCTGGTGTCTGTCAGTGAGTACTGATAAGATCCTGGGGACCTCACTCTGCTAAACTTTCTTAGCACCCTTGGCTGGCATCTTGAGATGACAGCTAGAAGAAGATCAAAGGCAGACTTTTGAGAATAGTCTGTGTTGAGAATATTCTATGTAATCTAAAATAGCACTCTGTACACAGGAGTTTGCTGTTATTGACAGGTTTTCACCATGTAGCCTAGACTAGCCCAGAACCCATGATCCTCCTGCTTCAGCATCTCAAGTACTAGCATTTCAGGTCTATTAGTATTTCTGGTAGCTCTGGAGATTTCCCTGGCTGAGTCCAAATCCATCGTGAACACTAAGAGCTCTCAAACTTCTGACTGAACACTCACTGAGTCTCCCTGGTTATTTCAGGGAATCTAATTGATTTATTCACTTAACGGATCTTTGGCAAATATTGACTTAACACCTGTTATGTCAAAGCCACACTGCTACAGTAGAAATAAAGAAAAAGATGAGGTCACTGTCTCCAAGGAGATAAGACACAGCCCCGACATGACGATGTTCCATCTCACATGGAAATGGCAGTGAGCCATATTAAAAGGGAGGCTGAGAAAGTTCAGAGGGGCAAGATCATGGGGCTGGAGTAAAGGAAGAAAGTTTCGGTGGACCATGTTTCATGGGAAGTGAAAGAGACCGAGGGATACACAGTGTACTCAGTCTACACAGAGAGGAGGAAGTTATAAAATGTGCCAGTCCTGGATGTCAAGATGGCTCATTGGCTAAAAGCACTTGCTGCTCCTGCAGAGGACTGGCATTCTAGCTTAGGACAATTTCTAGCATCTCTGCTGAATGAGTTACCCATAACTCCAGCTCCATGGGGATCTGATGCTTCTTGCCACCCTGACACATGCTTCTATGTACAGACACATAATTAAATTTAAACTATAAAACTACAAAAAGAGTGAGAGTCCTACATCATGCTGCAGACAGTTCATACGTGTCTTGGGAAGAGAACCAACAGATAGACTACCCTCTTGAGCTCTGGTTAATGGCCCAGCAGACCAGAGAGTGTGGTCCTGCCTCATACTCACTGAGCACTCAGAGATGTAAATGAGAGCTCCTCAGACCTCAGCTTAAGGTCATCACAATGAACACTCCATTTTTACAGATTTAAAAAAAAAAAAAAAAACAAGGCCAAAGAGAGGATATGTCTTAGCTTCGGTAGATACCCAATAGGGACCACACCTCACACTCCCTCTTTAGAAGACACCTAAGGGATGTGTCCTTGTGATCCTGACCTAATCTCGAGGAAAGGCTGTGAGCTTGAGCCCTGGATCTTCACACAGGTCAGTAAAGGTTGCATGACTCTGGGAATTCTAGGTTGCCATGGCAACATGCTCACAGCCTGCTCTACCCCTAAGGCACCCCAGTTTTGCCCCAGTAGAGCTGGGGTGACTCAAGAGCCAGAGGGGAAGAGGAGGTCATTCTGAGGCAGGGTGCTAGCTTGGATTCTCTTCAACTCCCAGACTGGCACAAAGAGGTGATGCTGTCGTTGGTCTGATGTGAATCAAACAGGGCTGGATGGTCCTGCTCATTTTCCTCCTTTGGTGAGCATAGGGAGTATAGAGCAGCTGTCTAATTGGTTGGGGAAGAGGCCAATTTATTACTCTCTTATCCACACTGAGCAGGGCAGGAGGAGAGCTCTGAGAGCACCTTAGGGAGCCTCTGAGCTTCTCTACAAGTTGCTGATGGAACCAGAGCTGCCAGCTCACACGTTTTATTTGACCTGATTTTTAAAAACAAACAAACAAACAAACAAAAAAACAATATTCTAAAACAGATGCTGACATTTGAAAAGCAAAGATAGGAGGGTTACACAGCCACTTCGGCATTCTTAGTTTGCGTCTGAAAATGGGCAACTTTAGGCCTCCATCCCCTCTGGCCCATAATAGAGGGACTAATGGCAGCAACCATAAGATGCCAGGTACCCCATACACGTCTCTCAACTAGCACTTGGTGGGCTCTGGATACATTTGGGTTTGGAGTTCTTTTCTTTGGACATGTGGTCTGAAGTGTCACTTTGTCCAAGCCCTGATCCAGTGAGCAGCCCACAGACCCCATGCATCTGTCAGGGATACTGGGTGAGGGATCTAATGGCAGATTAAGCCGCCCATCAGGAAGCCATTAGAACGCAGCGTGATACGACTCCAGTAACAAGAGAGGCTGAAGCCACAGACAGGCTCCCAGAGTGCACCATCCAATTTAATTCTTTTTTCCTTTTAAATGCCAGGCAGATGAGAGTGGGAACCATAAGTCACCCTCTGCGTGGTGGCTTATCATAAAGGATATGGAGAGAAATTAGAGGAGGCACCAGAAGGAGGGCAGCTAAGAACATAGCTACAGTGTTGCAGAGTGACTGAAGATAGGCACAGGTGTCTGAGGAGCTGAGGGGATGCAGGCTGTGGATCTGACAAAGCCATCCCATGCCTCAGAGCCTTCTGATTGACCTGCTGCTCAGCCTCAGGGAGTAGAAAGGATGGGCACACAACCAAAAAGACCCCCTGTAACCTGTGTTTCATATGCTCCTGGAATCCGAAGTTAAGATCTCACTTTGTCATGCTTTGGCTGTGTGACTTTGGGTATGTTCCTTATTAGCTGTTAAGTGGGGCACAAAAGCTGTGGACAGAAGTCCCAGAAGGCTCCCACTAATTGATACTTGTATTTATGTGATGTCCTAAAACACAAAAGACAGTCCCTGAATGGGGACATATTTTCCTCCCTATCAGCTTCTATGGCCTTTCAGGGTATGTATCAATTAGCTGGAACATTTTCTGGCTAGAGTGCTCTGAGAGTCCCAAGTGCATTCAATGGAGAAAGATGTGGTACTCAGGAGGGTCTTGAGGCACAGGTGGACAGAGTTGCAATTAGGATACCTCAGTCACTGAGCAGGATAGCCCCCAAGGCTCCACAGTACTGGTAAAGGGGTGGGACTGTTGGATGGGTGTGTATGTTCCACCCTAACCCAAGACCTGTTCTAGGCCCTCTGCTCTTCCAGTGACCACTCAGCCAACCTGCCCATGTCTTTGTTTGCACTCCTCATGACCCAGGTTCAAATTGAGAAAGAGAGAGCCTCCTTTGTCTTGAGGGGATTGCAATGAACATGAGGATCTCTATATAGTTAGTTACCCAGCTGACATCTCCTCCAGGATCCATGTCAATGACAGACAGCAGATGGGTCACGTTGTGGACATGTCTCTGTGGCCCCTCAGGAGAAACTCGAGGGTATGCAACCAGCTCCACTTCTAGCTGGGACCTTGTTGAATATATCCCTTCCAGCTTCCTCCTCCCAGAGCCTTCATTTTCAGCTGTCTTCAGGACCTGTCTTGCTCTTTGAACTCCATTGAGAAGGAGAAAGGAAGAAGTCTTGGGAGGTTCAAGGGTGTGTGGTGCAACTGGAAGCCTCTGAGAATCCTTCTGAGTAGGGCCAGTGCCCCTGAGCTGCTGCATGGGTAGATGTTCTTCATAGAGGAGAGACATTCAATACCATCGAGCTCCTGTGTAGTGGAAATTGTCACACTTCTGGGCGGAGCACAAAGCAGGTACACTCAAGGGGGACCCTGTCAGCAGGGTCTATGAGATGCTTCAGCTGAGCTCAGGAGAGTCCAGGGCACATAGGATGGGTCCCTCAAAAACCTTATGTTTAGGGATGTGATGGCCAAGGGGTGGGAGTTCAAGAAGTCAGTTAAACAGAACTAGGAGGCTTCTCTCTGTTTTCCTGCTTCAGCACCCAGCAGCACAGGAGCCTAGGCTTCACATGGTCCTCTCTCTTGGTCTCAAAAACAGTGTCATGATTATACCTGGCTGATGTTGTGGCCCTGTCACTTCACCTGACTAAAGGGTAGAGGGTCCCTTGTCTTCATCCGTTCAGTTTGTGGACTTTTCCAGCTTCTTCATCCCTGCAGCTTCTCCACCCCTGCAGCTTCTCTGTATTTTCAACTTCTCTACCCCCCCAGCTTCCTTACCTCTGCAGCCTCTTCCCCTCTCCCCTGCAGTTTCTGTTTCATTTCTCCCTTCTTTGGGCTTCATTCTCTGTATCTTTGGTCTTAGATCTGTTCCTTGCCTTCTTATACCACACCCCTTCGAAGCTTTGCCTTTGGGACCAGAGGAAAAACAAACTCATGTTGTACCCATGTCTAGAAGACCCCTGAAGACCACCACAGAGCTAGACCTGATGCGAATGCAGGAGGGTTTTATTGTTATGAACATGTTCCAAATGAACCCAGATCCAAATGGTGGAGGGTAACAGGGGCTTTCCTTTAAACTCCAAGGGAAGGAGAGTTTAAAGAAAAGCCCCTGTAAGCGGGATGCTGCACGTCTTGGCATTCCAGGATTGGGCAAAGGGTACAGGGTACAGTAGCCATTGGCTGAATTTTCTGGCACGAACCTAACTTTTGAATCTATTGGCTGTCAGGCACACTCCTGGCCTGGACCCCCCACCCTCAGGTACCAAAGCTCCTCTGAAACAAAGCTTTGTAGGGATAAATCCATGCCTTCACACTGATTTCTGTAAAGCCACCCATTGTTTCTTTCCCAGCCCCCATTTTGTGCAGTAGGAACAAGGCCTTTCAGGAGGATTGTGTTCTAGGAACTAGTTCTCAGGGATCTGTTTCAGGAGTTCTGATGTTTCCCTGGACTCTTTGCTCTCTGCCCAGAATGACTCTGGAGTCACACCCGATCCTTTTGGAGTGTCTGTGGAGAACTCATCTAGTTAGCTGGGTAGAGTCAGTCTAAACTGTCTGCAGCTTTGGCCAGGGACCAGTAAGATCCCTTCAGAGATTAGTTTATAAAGCTGTTTCTGTGTTCTCACAGATGACATTATTTTTATAATGCTTTAACTGCATGGTATGTAGCATATGGCTAAGGCTGCCTGCTGGAATCACCAGGGGGCTGTTGAAAGAATCTCAGTGTCCCAGATGTCCCATGAACAATCACATCAGAGCCTCCAGGTGGGACCCAACATCAATGTCTACTAAGTTCCTGGTGTAGTCAAATCTGAGGTCACCAGCCCCTTCCTGCTCTGTAGACCCAGGGTCAATAGTATTAGCATCCTGGGGGAAGCAGTTATGGACCAGAGGTCAATGACATCAGCATCCCAGGGGAGGCAGTTATGGACCAGGGGTCAATGACATCAGCATCCTGGGATGAGGGGTGCAGTAATAAGTTTCTGCCTATCTGGCCTGTGGTTCAGACCCACAGACCCACAGTCCCACAGAAATACACAGACACATTACTTTTATACTGATGGATCTAGGACCCAGACATATAACTTGCTAACTCTTTACTCTTACACTAACCCATGTTTCTTATATTATTTATCCATGTGGCTTGGTATCTTTTCTCAGAGCGGCATTTCAATTTCTTTCCTCTGCGTCTGTTGGCACCTCATCATGATATCTCCATAGTGTCTCTCTGGCTTCTCTGTGGTGTCTCTGTTCTGCTCTTCCTGTTCCCAGAGTTTTTTTTAGTCTGGTAGCCCTGCTCACACTTCCTGTCTGCCTTCAACCAATCAGCTTTTTTACTAAACCAGTAGGCGAGGACAATTATTTACAATGTAACATAATCCCACCACAGGGGTGTTGGAAACTGCATCTCTGTTCCTACTCTAGAACCTCTGAGTCAGAGAATCTGAGTGCTAGCATGGTGAGGTCTGTCCTTAGTCAAGTTGGAAAAGCAATGCTGGTTCTGTTGGTAAGGTGGCCACTATGAAAACATGAAGATCTGAGTTCAAATCCCCAGTTCTCATGTAAAAGTACAGTGATGTGTGTCTGTAATCCTAGTACTGGGGAGATGGAGACAGGAGGCCTCCTGCAGCTCACTGGCCATCAGTCTAGCTGTATTTGTGAATTCTGAGCTGAGGGAAAGACCCTTCTTAAAAAATAAAGATAGTGTTGACCTCTGGTTGCTACACAAATGTGTACATACAAGCACATATGTAAATGCACATGTATACACATAAGTACATGCACACATATATACATACACATAACACACATATATACATGTATGAACACATGTATATGTGTACATATATATACACACTAATCCATATACATTCAGGTACATAATACATACATACAATCACACACACACACACACACACACACACACACACACACACAATGTAAAGCAGCATTCTAAAACTCTCCAGGACTGTCTGTTTGCTTTATACAAGGTGTTTAAATTATCATTAACTGAATAATCTGGCTCTTTTGTGGTACCTGCCACATTTCACATGTTCAGTGGTAATAAGTAGCTCATAGCTACAATGGTAGACAGGGCAGAGAAAATATTTCCATTGCTATAAATTGAACTGGACAGCACTGTCCTAGAACATTCTTCATTTTTAAATACTATTGGCATACGGACACATAGATGGTACTATGTCTTGGACATAATAAAAATAAAATATATTCAACACTGAGGGTGTGTCTGGATTATTGGTAGTTTTGATCATCTTTAAGGAATCAAGAACATAAGAGGGAGGTAGAATCTGGAGGTAGGGCGCTGGCCTAGTGTGCCGAGGCCCTGGGTCAGTGTAAGTACCCCACAAAAAAGAAAACAGCAGCAAGCTTGGCCTGAGGCTGTAGCGTGGTGGCAGTCTAACATCCATAGGGACCTTGATTCAATCCGGGACACTTAAGGAGAAGCAAGGAAGGTGGGATGTGATGGCTCAGGCTTTTAGTCCCAGCATTGGAGAGGAAAAGACAGGCAGAAGGGTCTTTGAGTTTCAGGCCAGCCAAGGCCTGAGATCTTGAGATCCTGTCTCAAAAAGCAAAAAGAAGAAGAAGGGGAGGAGGAGAAGGAGGAAGAGGGTGTGTGTGAGTGAAGTGTGTGGAGGAACAAGCCATGAATAAACACATGAATAAACACACTTTGTGGGCGGGGACACATGAATAAAAAAGAAAGGAGAAATTTGAGAGGCAAGATCCATTTCAGGAGCCAGAATGGCATGCAAGATGGTTCCTGTTGGTCCAATTTTCATTGTTCATGGTCTTTGTAACCATCCTCTACCACTGACTGGGCATACTCACCTCTAATCACAATGCAGAAAAGCACTAATGGCCAGATGTGATGGATGTGTGAGCCCAGGTACAGATATAAGAAGCATACACTTAGTCAGTTACATAACAGACAAGTGGGAAAGAGGTCAGGGTGTGAATTAGTGTCCCCTGATTGAGGGCATGGAGGCAGGAAGGGCTTGGTCTTAGAGCCAAATCTGCTTCCATCAGTTGCTGGATGAAGGTTCTATGATAATGATTAGGATGGTCATCAATTTGATTACAAGGAAAGGCCAGTTCAGTTACTCTGGGGTTGTGGATGGTAGCCTTGTTATCCTTTGCTTTATATCCACTATTTACAGCTCTCTTCAGCACAGCAATTTAAACTTAAAACACAGCTTTAGCCCTTACAGCAGATACACTAATAGAGCATGTCCTCTCACATAGCTAAACATGTGTTTTGCTGCTGTCAGTTCACTGAAAACATCTAGTGAGTTCTCAGCTCATCATCTTGTTATTAAGGCTGCAGACCTGAGGATTTGGGCTTCTGTCATGACAAGTTGGGGAGGAGTCAGAGCTAAGCTCACCTTTGAAGGGAAACACAGCCCAGCATTGGCCAGTGGCTTCCCCAGGGTCACAACTACCACTGCCCTAGTCAAGCGTTCTAGTTTGAAAACAAACCACAAATTTGACACATATCAAAATACAAAAAGGTTTCCAGAGCTGACAAAACTCCAGACATGGAAAATCCCACCTCAGTTTTATGTGAGACACAATAATCAAAATGCAGGTATGCTAAAAAAAAAAAAAAAAAAAAAAAAAATACTGCATAAAGTTCCTTTGGGATTATGTGCAGATATATGGGTAAAGCATGAGGAGAATTTTTTTTGTAGACTTTGGCACCATCCCTAAGATATTTCACTGTGGAAATGCAAATATTTTAGCATCTGAAGTTAATCTGCAATACTGTTGGTCCTGATCATTTGGCTCAGGGACCCTCAGCCTGCAGGGCATGACAAAGGTTGAATCATTTGACATTCACTCCTGACTAACTGATAAGAACCTGGCCCTGGATGTGCCTCTATGTGGGCTCTGTTTTCTTGGAGCTTAGAATCTAAAGGGAAAGACAGTGTTGGAGTGTGTGGCTGAAGTCAACTAGGAAACTAAATGACTTCAAATTATGACAACTGCAAAACAAACAAACAACAACAGAAACCTAAGGGACTTTAAACAAAGAGAGAGGGGTTGGTCCAGGGACTCTCCTTTGCAGAAGGTTCTCTGGAAAAAGGATGTAGATGCTCAGTGTGGTGGTTTGGATGAGAATGGTCCCCTACAGGCTCACATACTTGAATGCGTAGTTATCAGTGAGTGGAACTGTTTGAGAGGATTAGGAGGTGTGTCCTTGTTGGAGGGAGTGTGTTACTTGGGTGGGCTTTGAGGTTTCAAAAACCCATGCCAATCCCAAAGCCTCTCTTTTTCTCTCTGCCTATGGGTCAGGATGTAGCTCACAGTTACTGCTCCAGTGTCTGCCTACATGCCACCATACTCCCCTCCATTATGATAATGAACTAAGCCATCTGAAACCATATCAGAGCAAATTCCTGCCAGGGAAAGAGTCAGGTAAGGCTGCAGTGAGAGGGGCATACCCCTTCACTTCACTTCAATGATAAGTTCTGAAGCTGGGCATGGTGGCTCATGCTTGTAATCCCAACAGTCATGAAGCTGAGGCAAGAAGACTGTTCTGAGTTCAAGGCTAGTCATAAGCTGTTAAGTGAGTTCCAGGTTAGTCTGAACTATAGAATTCAGACCCTGCCTCAACAAAAACACAAACCACCACCACCACCAAAACCCAAGTTAAACTGAACAAATGAAAACCTCAAAAATTAAAATGAAAGTTATGTCTTGTATTTCTTTTCACTGGCTGTTGCTCAGAGACTGGCTTGCATGGACCTCAATGTTTATCTGGCTTCCTCTATAATGTGGTGACTCAAAGCTGGGCTTCCTGCCAAGAGCTCTGTCAGATAAAAGTGAGCTGTGCACAAAGCTTCCAGCTACAGTGAAGCAGTAAACAGTGGAGAGTTAGTTTTCCTCCACTCAGTCACTTGTTGAGTTGAACATCCTTGGAGAATACTGAATTTGGGGACCCTGACTTGCTGAAGATGTGTGATGAGGCTGGCCTTCCTATTTTTGAGCATGGAAGGAAAAGATGAGAAGTGCTTATCATTATATTAAGATTTTTTGGAGCCTATGATGTGACAGGCATGATTCTAAGCATATTATATCCAATAGTTTATTTAATCTGCATAACAACAGACTAAGAATTCTGTGGCTAACTAATACTACCACTTTATATGGTCATCAGTGGCTCCAGAACTCCTGTCCCTCAACTCTGTGAAGGTGACAAGTAGGACCTTCATAGCATTGACTACAAATACAGTCCACCCCCTCCTTTTGTCCCTGTGCTCAACTACATGTGACCCTGTCTCATAGAGGTCTTATATACTAAAAGCACACAGTTGACCTTCTTATCACATCTTGGGATACTTTCTGGACAACATGTCTAAGCAAAATGATAGTTTGACTGTTATGGATTATTCCTTTATACTGTGTGAAGATGTATCACTGTGATTGGTTTGATAAAGAGTTAAATGGCCAATAGCTAGGCAGGAAGAGGTTAGGCAGGACTTCTGGAGGCAGAGAGGAAAAAAGGCAGGGTCATGAGCCAGATGCAAAGGAAGCAGGCCATGCAGGAGAAGAGATAAAAGCCATGAGCCATGTGGTAACCCATAGATTAACAGAAGTGGGTTAATTTAAGTTATAAGAGCTAGTTAGAAACAAGCTTAAGCTAAGGCCAAGCTTTTATAATTAATAAAATGTCTCTCTCTCTCATTATTTTGAGCTAGCTGGTGGGACAGAGAAAAACTCTTTACATTTGACAGCTTGACAGGAATTAGAATCACCATGAAAACAGAATTCTGACTGTGTCTAGATGTCTGGGAGGGCAGTTCCATTGAGCAAAGATTTATCCTGTGCTGGTTAGTGTTTTTTGTTGACTTGACACAAGCTAGGGTCTTATGGGAAGAGGCAACCTCAACTGAGAAAATGCCTCCATCAGATTGTCCTCAGCAGATCTGTGCAGCATTTTCTTGGCCAATGAGTCATGTGGGATGGACCAGCCACAATGTGGCTCTAGGCATTTGGTCCTAGAAGGCTTAAGAAAGAGATGAGCCAGGGAACAAGAATGTGAGATGTTGTGGAGACAGTATCTCACTCTTTCTGTCTGAGGTCCTGGAGAGGAAGCTGGAGAGGAATGGAGGACTGTGAAATAATCACCCGACCCTAGAGCAGTAAGCCACTGAGACATCTTGGTTCCTTTACTTAAAATATGAGCGATGATTGTCCATCTCCATCTATTCCTTGGGTCCTGTGGCTTGGGCGCTGACCTGCAAAGAGTCAGAAACTTTCTCTAACATCTTTACAACAGAAAACTGAATATGCCAGAATCAGCAAGTGTTCTCTGGTCATTTAAAGAATTGATGCTACAGTATGAGTCACATGCCCTACAATCTGAAGAGACAGATGAACACAGAAGATCCCAGGCAGGAAGCCCAAATGCTAGAGCTGAGGAGGAACACATAAATACATATTCCACAGATTGCTAGAAGCCAATGTGACTTTCTTGAAGCTGAGAAACTCCTAGGCTGCAGTCATGGGTGGGCTACACCCATGGCTACACAGGAGGTTATTAGTGAGTATGTGAGACAATTCTAAGTTCCAGCAAGCAGGAAGAAGAGCCATTTTGAGATACACCTGCTTTCCAATGAACTTCCATCTTATGTAGGCACAAGGGATAGAATCATGTAACCTACTGTGGCCCTTTAGCCTGTCTGTTGTAACTAAGACCTGGGAAAGGGGGACACTAAGAAGCAAAGAATTGTGAAGTAAAAAAAAAGAAAAAGAAAAGAAAGAAGTGAGCCTCAGAGCAAGCTAGGAAGCATGTTTTTAATATGGCTCCCACTTCTCTCTCTCCTTGATGTCCTTTCCTGACTTCCCTCAATGATGGACGAGGGTCAGGACACATAAACCAAATAAACCATGTTTTCCTTGAGTTGCTTCTAGTCACAGTGTTTATCACAGCAGTAGAAAGCAAATTAAGATGCACTATGAACATGGGCACCATTCCAATCAGATCTCCAGCTGAATGAAAAAGAGGGTGTGAGCCAAGCACCAGCCTACATCTCTCTGCTTCCTGGTTGTGACATGACAGGCTGCCCCCTTAGACTGTGAGTCCAGAGAAACCCTTACTTCCTCCAGCTGCTTTTATCTAGTACTCTGTCACAGCATCAGGAAAGGGATGACCCCTTCAGGCTTTGTTTGCCTTTGAGTGTTGCATATGAGGTAGCAGACTCATCAAGCACATCCACTGAGCAGGGGCCTCCTAGGTAAGAAAAGCTAGAAGCAAATCCACATCTGGATGTTAGGTGACCCTTGACCTCACACCATTTATGCTTTTGAACAGAGAGTTTGTGTCTCAAAGGTTCCATGTCAACCCTCAGTGTAGAATGAGGTTTCTGGCCTGGATTAGCTCCACAGTTTGGACCTGCCCACCACTACTTATCTGGACCAGCAATCCCAAAGTCCCAAAGAAACACACAGATGCTTATATTAATTACATGCTGCTTGGCCTATGGCTCAAGCACATTACTAGCAAGCTCCTGCATCTTAATTCAACCCATTTCCATTATTCTCTCTTGCCCTATGGCCCGTGGCTCACCTGTGTTATCTTACATGTTGCTTTTTGGGTGGCTGGATCTCGTCCTCTTGAATCCACCCTCCTTCCCCTATGATTTCTTGCCTACTTCTAAGGTGCTCATCATAGCCAAAACAGTCCCTTTATTTCACAGCGTACAGAAAGGTATTCCCACATCACCTCAGCCATGTGGGATTTTGTTAGCCACATGGATGAAATGGGACATTTTATTTTCAGTCCTTAAAGCATATGAGAGATTTAGGGACAGGTTATTATGGGAAAACCCTCTCCAAGGCCCTGGCTTTTGCCTTGGATGGAAGTTTATCTAGTGATTGAGGACACCCAGGTAAACAAGCCCAGTGGATGGGGGTGTCTCATTTGGTTTCTCCTGGCTTCTGTTACCCTTCCCTTCTGCTGTCCCTGTTGTCTTCAGACTCCTAGGTATTAATTACACACACACACACATACATACATATATATATATGGACAAGTTCCAAACCCACACCTATACACAGGACTTAGCTCTGTTATACCTTACTTTGTC
Organism: Sigmodon hispidus; assembly: GCA_004025045.1. Classification (NCBI taxonomy): domain Eukaryota; kingdom Metazoa; phylum Chordata; class Mammalia; order Rodentia; family Cricetidae; genus Sigmodon; species Sigmodon hispidus. Next base: position 43,116 of record PVIH01011883.1, on the reverse strand, counting down.
ATGCATCTGCACTTCCCCACCAGGGCCCTGCCCAGGCCCTTCTCTCTGTTTCCCATTTGCTATGTGTATGGTCACAGCTAAAGACTCACACCTGTATCCTTATGCACAGAAGGCCCTGGGCCCCAGCAGCTGCCCTGCTGGGGGACAGATGCCAGGTAAGATCCCTCCCACCTGTTCACAGGCACTCACATGTCTGTCCCCAGTAGATTACTAGTATGGCCCAGGTTCCTCCTGAAAGCCACCTGTGATATCTTCACCCCTGTGGGCCTGCTGGGGCTTCCCTTGCTTACCTGCCTCAGTGTCATCACTCAGAGTGTTTCAGCATGAAACACTGTGTCTCCTAAACGCCTGTCACAATTTGTCTTTTATTCACAGGCCATGGGCACTTCTGCTTTGCTTGAATGCATGAGGGTTGATGTGACTCTGGTTTCCCCTTCTCTTGGACCCTAGGTTTGATTTGTCCTTACCGGGTGGGTGTTGCCCAGATCTGCTATGTCACTCAGCATTCTCAGGGATACCAGTGAATGAGATTCATCTTAGCCCTTGGAAGTATATTGGTTGAATTATTACTCCCCGATGACAGGGGTTTGAGTTAGAACCCCAGCCTCAGAAGTGTGATCATATTAGGATATAGTGTCCTTTCAGACAGGGTTAAAAAGAGGTCATGAAGATAGGTCCTAATCCAGGATAGACCTACAATCACATACATGGGAAAGGATGATGATTGAAAGACAGAGGGAGTGAGCATCTGGTTCCTACAGACAGAGACTGCAGAGATCACCCAGAAGCACCAGCAACACCAAGAGCTAAATGTTCTGGAACACATCCTCTCCAAGAGCCTTCCAAGGGAACACACTTCAGTCTCAGAGACCCTTACTCCACGAGTAAGTGTGAACATGTCTCTTGGTCAAGATTACAGATTGCAAATAAAGCTCTCTCAGTCAATAGCCTTCCATGGTCTTCTTGCAAAGAGATCTGGGAAATGACAAGCAGTTCTTCTGCCTTCTGAGGGAAAGGAGGATAGTCATGGATTCAGGTTGCTAAAGTGACCTATATGGCTGAAGGCGACTTTGCCTCCTTAGGTTAGTAATGCCAGGTTAGGCAGCGGCACCTGCAGGTTCCTGAAGACCATTAAATGGATGGGGTTCTTCCTTCTCTTGAGCTACAAAGTAAACACTTGCCATCTCTTTTCAGCATTCCTATGCTGGTTTGGATAATAGCTCCCATAGGCTTGTATATTTGTATATTAGAATGACTATAGCCCTTCCCTGTCCCATAGTCCTTTCAGATAGGGAAGGGCTCTATCTGAAAAGATTGGGAGGTGTGGCCTTATTAGAGGAAGTGCATCACTGGGGGTGGGCTTTGAGGTTTCCAAAAGCCCATGCCAGACCCAGTGGCTTTCTGGTACTGATGCCTGGGAATCCTGATGTAAAATTTTCAGCTATTTCTCTAGTATCTGTCTCCATGCCTCCCACCATGATACTCTGAACCTGTAAGACAGCCCCAACTAAATACTTCCCTTTATTAGCGTTGCTATGGTCATGGTGTCCCTTTGGAGTGAGAGAATATTAAGACATTCCCTCAACTTCTCTTTGGAAATTGCTAATGCTGTCAGTTCCCTTGTGATCTGTCAGGCAGCCCAGCTACTCAGTTTCCCCTCTGCATATAGGTGGGACAGGAAAAAGGACCCTTGAATGTTAGTGCCCACCCTCTGTCTCAGTGATGGAAATGGGAGGCACACAGTGTAGCCTGTCAGCATCCTCTGGAATTCATCCAACTACAGAAAGAATTCTCTATTCACTTGGGAATCAGGAAGGTGAGATGAGTCCCTCAAATCTATTTATGGAAGAAGATCTACTGTTCACAGAGAAAAGGAGCCTGAGCTGTGAAGAAAGCATAGCCAAACCTAGGCAGGAGATAGTGAAATCCTTATCAGTAGATTCACCAGAAACCCAAGGCTACGCCCAAGTTTTCATGTGGATGAATTTTTTTAAATTCCCATTTTTACTTAAGCTTTGAGGTGGTTTGTGGCACCATCACAACCTACAGGAATAGAATGTCCCTCAAGCCACCTGTCTGGAAAAGTACTAAGTGTATACTCACAGGTCCTCTGGTGTTGTCAGAGGGTTAGGGTTAGGTCTCTGTGGAAAGCTTCCAACATTATATGGAACTAATGAAAAGAGAGAGAAAGAGATGGAGAGCATGGCTATCCAAAACCTGGCTCAGTATGTTTAGGAGAGAAAAAGGCTGTTGGGGAGGGATCTTGGCAGAAGACTATGGCAGTGTTCTTGGGAGGAGTGACAATGGGAAATCTTTGCTATGGACCAGCCAGTGAGAACCCAAAGGTCAGGAGCCTTCCCTACAATGAGGCCCGGCAGAACCTCTGGGTTGGCAGAGAGAGTTCACATCGCTGAGTTGGTAATGATGATTTTACCTAACCTTTGCTTTGGCTGAAGTAGAGTCACCTTTGCATCCTTTGGTTTAAGAATAAGAGCAATAGCAGGTCTTAGGCTCTGTTCATCACCCTCAGTGTGAGACAAGATGGTTCCCAATTCTCAAAGAGCACTTATCTCACCATGATTAGGCACATTTGAAGGAATTTCTAAATGCAGTTTTTATTGAGCTTAAATTTGACCTTTATGAACATTTGGAGCCTTTGACCTTTGTGAACATTTGACTCTGGGTTAGTAGTTTTTCTTGTTGCTTTGACAAGATAAATAATGTAAGAGGAGAAAGGTTTCTTGTAGTTTAAAAGTCTGGAAGGTTCTGGCTCTCCAGAAACAGAAGGAAGGTTGGTTGGGAAGGAAGGCATCTGGGTTCAGTTCACAGTGATGGGGATGTAGCAGAAATCAAAAATAAGGATAATTCCAGGCTAGCTCCCACATCCCAGAGTTTACACAGCTTTTCCAGTCACTGTCATCACCTGACGATCATGTGTATTCAAACATGTGAGTCTGGGGAGCAAGGTAGTGGAGTGGTGGGGAGGGTATTTCCTTTCCAAATCATAGCCATAAGAGAACCAAATTTCCTGAATTAGATTACACCATAACAAACCTTTACCAAAGCACATGAAGAATGAGAGAGAGAGAGAGAGAGAGAGAGAGAGAGAGAGAGAGAGAGAGAGAGAGAGTTTCTACTCAAAAATCACTCCTCTCTGGAGATCTAGTGATGAGTTGTGGCTCAATATTTAAAAGCCGTATGATAACTTGGCTCGGTAGTGGTTGGAGTCCAACCTCTTGTAGATGCCGGCTCCTCCTCTGGGTGCTATAAATGATATACACATCAAGATGCTTTCCAATGGCCATGTGGGGAAAATAATCCTCTCAGCCCAGTTTACCAGGCAGCTTTGATCCTACTAAACAAACTTTCAACTCAGAGGCAGTGAGTCTGCCATCAACACCATGAGAAGCTTTGCTTGTGGCCAGCTGTTCTGTGGAAGGTGGGTGCTTGCTAGCTCCTGGTCCTGTGGTGCTTTTTAATTAGAATGAGTTTTATTTGGTCTGATTTCCTGAAATAGAATGTGGTGCCAGCCTCAGATAGGCCATCAGCCTAGAAAGAAAGCTGCCCCAGAGCTCGTGGCTTAGCCTTGTCTGGGAAGACTGTGCTAGAGTTTTAAGAGGACTCGAATTTTAGATCTGATATTGGAGCCTCTGGTGTATGTTTAGAGAGAAACCACAAATTTGACATGCTGTCTCCACCCCAGACCCCAAACCAAAGCAAGCCCCTTTTAGCAGTCATTTCTAAAGTGCTGCAGAATGGTTGTCTCTTCCTGTCTACTCCTCCTAGAGTGAGCTATTTTTCAAGAGAACATCAGTAGTTGTTAGCATCTAGTAGATCTGATTGGCATTCCTTGTTTTTTCGGGTTCTTTTTGGCCAAAGAACACTTTGAGCTGACAACCAGGCAAGTCCCCCAAGATGGGGTGTGAGCAGGGATTCCAGAGTTAAGGAATTTTAAAATGGAGCTAATCAAGCTGTCTTTTTGTGAAAGGAACAAGCCCAGTTCTCCTTCATTGCAAATGGACCCTGTTTCTACTGAGCAACGGCAAAAAGGAAGGCTTGTTAGAAGCCTAAGCTTGGCACTGGCATGTAGGACATAGCAAGTGCTTGCCAAAATGCATGCCCATGGGACTCTCCAAAGGGAGGATGGCCAGAAAACATGTAGAGCTTCAACACAGAGGAATCTGCTGCACTGGTCTTATTATGATTCTCCTCATTCAGTGGAGCCCACCTTGGATTTCTTCCCTTCTTTGGCTCATATGTTTGTTTGTCTTAAGACAGCATCTCACTCTATAGCCCAGGCCTGCCTGGAACTCTTAATCCTCTTGCCTCAGCCTCCCCAGTACAGAGATTACAGATGTGCACAGCGGTGCTCATGTCCTCTTCATTTGATTGGCTGTTTTCCTTGTCATCATCTTGCTGGTTGAAAATCTCAGCCCCAGGCTTCCAAGGCAACTGGCCAAGAAGACTGAGTTTGAAGGTGAGCACTCTCTCCCCTCATGCCTTTCCCTGCTCTTCTTTCCCATCCCATGGCCTCAGAACTGAGGCCACACAGCACCAATTTTTCAACCCACTCAAGCTTGTCATTTCTAAAATCCCAATGCTTCTTGAGTTCTGACTCCGAGCCAGTCACCAAGAAGCATTGTTTTGCACACACACACACACACACACACACACACACACACACACACAGAGGGGCAGGGGTGGTTTTCAGCTTCTGAGCCATACTGTTTCCTGTTATCTGGTCAATGATACAGTAACAACAAAATACTAACAAGCAGGTGTGCCTATGTTTCAATAAAACTTTATTTATAAAAAGAGGTTATAGGCTCCTTATGGCTAGAGGGATAAATATAATGAGTCTGTGTGATATATACACTGGAGATTCAAAAGTCTTTCAAGAATGTAACTTGAGGAGAAACCCACCTGCTTGCACTAAAGGGGAAGGAGGCAATAGAAATGGAGTCTGTCAGAGTCTAAAGTTCTACCCACATAAGAAACAATCAGGCTGGTACAACAACCCAAATGCAAACAAGAGCGATTGTGCTGGTTACTTTTGTTGACTTGGTACAAACTAGAGTCCCCTGGAAAGAGGAGACCCGAACTAGGTACATTCTTCCATCAGATTTGCCTGGAGGCATGTCCGTGGGACATATTCTTGATTGATTGTTGATCTGAGCAGTGTGGATGGTATCACTCCTAGGCAGGTGATCCTAAGTCGTATAAGAAAGTTATCTGAGAAAGCCATGGGGAGAGAACTTGTAAGTGGCACTCTCCCATTGAGTTCCTGCCCTGACTTACATCAAAGGTGGGCTGTCAGCCAAATAATCTCTGTCCTCTTAAGTTGCTTTTTACCCGTGTTTTATCACAGAAACAGAAAGTAATTAGGACTGCTACCCTTCCTGACAAAGGAAGGTTGACTCAGAAAATGAACCATGGACTCAGAAGGTAGAGCCAAGAGCCAGGTCCTGAACCTGCCTGGGTTTTACTGATTTAGAACCTGCTTGGGCTAGCCACTTCCCTGTTCCTTCTGTGTTCTTGCCTGTTTGAGCGGGTGTGGCTGTGACTGCTATATTATGTAGTACTTAGTCACTTCCTCCAAATTGAAACTTTCCCTCTAGAAGGTGACAGAGGAATTCACCTAACTTACCAGGCTTAGGAAGTCACATAGTCAAAAGAGCACACGTCTCTTCTGTGATGTTATCGAAGCACAGGTGTTAGGGAAAGGAGTACTACCCAGGAGTGTCCAGCTGTCTGAGTTGTGCTGGAGCCCAACACTGCAGTTAGGTGGATGCCCATGTCTGGGTGGGCTCTCAGGAATACAGCTGCCTATGAGTCATCCCAGTAAACTCACTGGTCACTATGCTGGATCTTCATGGAATGGCTTCTTGGATCTGTCATTGGTGCCCTGTCTGGGGTGAATGGATTTTGTTACACTTCCCCTAGAAAAGCCATGAGACACTCCGTCTAGAAGTAGGTGACTGCTCTTTGACTATTTTCACAGGTGCACAGTTGACAAGAATGGATACCTCAAGCTGGATCCTGCCTGAGTCTTACTCCCATCCCATCCCAATGGGGTGAGATGATGCTATTTGAGAGTTTACTGATGAGACCAAGGAGAGACTTGAACCAATGCTAAAATGTGCTGACAGTTTGGAGTTGTGTCAGTGAGGCTGAGACATGTGCAAACCTCAGGGATAAGAGGTGAGTTTGTTCTAGGCTAAATGGTGGCCCACCTCCCCCAAATATGTCCACGTCTGGAATATTTAAAACTTATGAGAAGAATACTGTATATTTTTGTGAATATGACCATAGTAGGGCTCTTGAAATAGATGATCCTAGTGCACCCGATATTACCACTAGGCTTACAAGAGGGAGGTATGAGCTTCTAAATTAGAGAATAGAAGGAAGGTAAGGCTAGAAGAATAAAGATGCTGTATGCCTGGCTTCTGGCTTACAGGATGAAGTGGGATGCAGGAGGCCTCTGGATCTTGGAAGAACAAAGGCAGATTCTCTCTACTTTTCAGAAGAATGATAAGCCAGGCAATACCGTCTTCACTCAAGCTGTCTTTTGACTCTATAGTAATATATATTTGTCATACATTCATATTATTTTAATCTTGCTACAACTTCAAATTTTATTTCTTTCTTTATCTGAATGTATATGAGTGTGTGCATGCCATCCTTATGGAGATCAGAGGACAACCTGCAGAAGTCAATTCTTTCCTTTTACTACACCAGACCCAAGGGTCCAACTTGGCTTGTCAGGTTTGGCAGCAAGCCCTTTTCCATGCTGAGCCATCTCCCTGGCCCTGACCCTACTAAGTGAGGGCTTCTTGGCATATCTCTCTCAGTCTATCCTAAGGGGCAGATGTGAGCATCCTCATAAGCATTTTGAAAAATGCTGCTTGCAGGGTTGAGCTCAACAGTCCAGTTCCTTATATGCAGGAGCCCACATCTCTCTGTCAAATTGCCTGTGTTGGACACAGGCCCATTGTGATCACCTCAGGATGCCTCCACAGATCCTGTTTATCATGCTTGCTTCGCCTTGATCTGTAAAGCTCTGGAAGCTGCCCATTGTGTCTGTTACCATTTTACCTTTGCACAACTTCTAGACTCTGAAACTTAACAAGGCTTGCTTTATACTCCAAAGGTAGATGTTTTAGAAGAGATGAATCAACATCTCTGAAAACAACTTCTCTGAAAAACACTAGCCACTTTCTTTGATGAAATACACACCTCCATTAGACAGAATCACACACACATACACACACACACACACACACACACACACACACACACACACACACGATCTATTGGAGCCATCTACAAGAAGCCAGGAAGAGTCCTGAGCAGAGGGAAAAAAAGCCATGGGCACTTTTGTCTTGAGTCTCTCTATCTCTGCAACTGTGAGGTATAATTATCTGCTATTTATGTGACCCAGTCTTTGGTGTTTGGCTCTAGCAGCCAACCTGACCAAGGCAATATAGAGTAAAATCTAAGCTCCAAAGCAGCGTTTGAAGGCATAGCTGCAGCCAGACTATACATACATGAGCTAGGGTATACAGAGTGGTAAGCTGCCTCATTAATTCTCTGCTAGTACTTATGCGCACGAGAAATCCTCTCTTCTTGAATATGGTTAAGCTAGCTATTTGCTTTTAGCTAATAAAATGGAGCCAAGGTGAGGACTTTCAGAGTTCCTTTCCACCTGCCTTGCAGCAGATTCTCCCTTGCCAGCTTTGCTGAGGCCAGTTGCTGTGTTGAGAGCTGATCAAGGCTCATTTGGCAAGAACTGAATATAACCTCCAGATGACAGCAAGAGGACCTGAAACTCTCAGTGCTCAGAAAACCAGATCGTGCCAACAGCTATGTAACCCTGAAAGTGGCATTCTCCAGTCAAATTAGTGAGCCCTCAGTCCAAGATATAGTCTTTTTTTAAAGCTTATTTATTTTTATTTAATTTTTAACACACTCACCATTATTACTCCCTCTTCCCTCCTCCCAGTGCTCCCCCAGTTCCCACCTACTCCAGCCCCCAATCCTCAGAAAGAATAAGGACTCCCAGGGTGAGTCAATGCTATCTGCCATATCCAGTTGAGGTAGGGCCAAGCACCTCCCCTCAGTATGAAGGCTGAGCAAGATGTTCCTCTGTAGGGAATGGGCTTCAAGAAGCCAGTTCATGTATCAGGAATAAATTCTGGCAGGACACAGTCATGAACACAGTAGTGCAGAGGACTTCAGAAGCCATGCCCAAACCTATAACCTACAAAAGCTGTGAAATCACAAATGGATGCTTTTGTCAGCTGTTAGCATGTACAGCCACAGATATAGCCACAGGTTGAGTGGGTGTCTCTGACATATATCATGGGTTTGTAGCTTGCCTCATCCTCTTGGAATCATCCTGGGTACACCATGCACATATGAAGATGTTGTGTTTTCTTAGGTCCAGAATGAAACAATTTCAGAACCAGGTCTTTGCATTTTCCTTGCTGTGTCCAAATAACCAGCAAGAAGTAACATCAGGGAGGAAGGGTTTCTTTTACTCACACTTTGAGTAGATATAGTCGACCATGGTGAAGAAGGCATGCAGGCAGGTAGCAAGTGATTGGTCACATTGCTCCTACAGTCACGAAGCAGAGAGGGATCAAGAAGTGGACCTAGAAATTGAAGCTGTTATTAAAAACCTCCCCCAAAATAAAAGCCCTGGTCAAGAAGGTTTCAGTGCAGAATTCTACCAGACACTTAAAGAAGAATTACTACCATTACTCCTCAAACTATTTCACACAGTAGAAACTGAAGGAATATTGCCAAATTCCTTTTATGAGGCCACAATTACCCTAATACCCAAGCCACTCAAAGACACAACAAAGAAGGAGAATTACAGACCAATTTCCCTCATGAATATTGATGCAAAAATTCTCAACAAAATTTTGGCAAACCATATACAACAATGTATAAAAAATATGATCCACCACGACCAAGTAGGCTTCATCCCAGAAATGCAGGGCTGGTTTAACATTCGAAAAACTGTAAACGTTATCCATCATATGAACAAACTAAAGGAACAAAACCACATGATCATATCCTTAGATGCTGAAAAAGCCTTTGACAAAACCCAACACTCCTTTATGATTAAAGCCCTGGAGAGATCAGGAATACAGGAAGAATACCTAAATATAATAAAGGCGATTTACAAGAAGCCGACAGCCAGTATCAAACTTAATGGAGAAAAAAAATCAAAGCAATCCCACTAAAATCAGGAACTAGACAAGGATGTCCTCTCTCCCCTTATCTATTCAATATAGTTCTCAAAGTTTTAGCTAAAGCAATAGGGGAACAAAAAGAGATTTAGGGGATACAAATTGGAAAAGAAGAAGTGAAGCTATCTCTATTTGCAGATGACATGATTGTATACATAAGTGACCCACAAAATTCTTCCAAGGAACTGCTACGGCTGATAAACAACTTCAGCAATGTAGCAGGATACAAGATTAACTCAAAGAAACCAGTAGTCCTTCTATACACTAAAGATAGAAGAGCTGAAAAAGAAATAAGGGAAACATTACCCTTCATAATAGCTGCAAATAGTATTAAATACCTTGGAGTAACTATAACCAAAGAAGTAACAGACCTATTTCACAAAAATTTTAAATCACTGAAGAAAGAAATTGAAGATATCAGAAAATGGAAAGCTCTCCCATGTTCCTGGATTGGTAGGATCAACATAGTAAAAATGGCAATTCTACCAAAGGCAATCTACAGATTCAATGCACTGCCCATCAAAATCCCAACAAAATATTTTTTGGACCTTAAAGGAACAATACTCAATTTCATTTGGAATAACAGGAAAGCCAGGTTTGCCAAAACAATTTTACTCAACAAAAGAACCTCAGGAGGTATCACCATCCCTGACTTCAAGTTATCCTATAGAGCTACAGTAATAAAAACAGCCTGGTACTGGCATAAAAACAGACTTGTGGATCAATGGAATAGAATTGAGGATCCAGACATTAACCCAAAAACCTATGAACACCTGATCTTTGACAAAGAGGCCCAAAACATCCAATGGAAAAAAGATAGTATATTTAACAAATGGTGGTGGCATAGCTGGATGGAAGTGTGTAGAAAAATGCAAATAGATCCAAGCCTGTCACCCTACACAAAACTCAAATCCAAGTGGATCAAAGACCTCAACATAAACCCAGCCACTTTAAACTTGATAGAAAAGAAAGTGGGAAATACACTTCTACGAATTTGCACTGGTGACCACTTCCTAAATATAACACCAGTGGCACAGACACTAAGACCAACAATCAATAAGTAGGATCTCCTGAAGCTAAGAAGCTTCTGTAAAGCCAAGGACACTGTCAATAGGACAAAACGACAGCCTACATACAGAATGGGAAAAGATTTTCACCAACCCTACAAGTGATAGAGGACTGATCTCTAAGATATATAAAGAACTCAAGAATCTAGAGCCCAAAACCTTGAATTAACTCAAAGAAACAAGTAGTCCTTTTGAGAATTACAAATGGCTGAAAGGCACCTGAAAAAGTGCTCATCATCTTTGGCCATCAGAGAAATGCAAATCAAAACAACTTTGAGATACCACCTAACACCTGTTAGATTGGCTAAGATAAAAGACACAGAGGACAGCCTATGCTGGAGAGGATGCGGAGCAAGGGGAACACTCCTCCATTGTTGGTGGGAGTGTAAGCTTGTTCAGCCACTTTGGAACGCAGTATGGCGATTTCTCAGAAAACTGGGAATCAATCTCCCCAAGGACCCAGCAATACCACTTCTGTGTGTATACCCTAAAGATGCACAGTCATACTCCAAAGGCATTAGCTCAACTATGTTCATAGCAGCATTATTTGTAATAGCAAGAACCTGGAAACAACCTAGATGCCCCTCAACTGAAGAATGGATTAACAAACTGTGGTACATCTACACAATGGAGTACTACTCAGCAGTAAGAAAAAATGATATCCTAAAATTTGCAGGCAGATGGATGGACTTGGAGACTATCCTCCTGAGCGAGGTATCACAAACTCAGAAAGATAAGCAGGGGATGTACTCACTCATTAGTGCTCTCTAAACAAACAAACAAGAAAAAAGCCAAGCATGCCCAAGCTGCAAACCACACCTACTGAACAACTTGGGATCAGAAACACCCTGGACTGACTCCTTGGATCCCACTCCCCCTAGAGGAACACCTGACTCACTCTTGAGTGAGGGGGGAGAAAACTGGATCTGCCAGGAGTGGAGACTGAACTAAGCAATATTGGGTCAGTGGGACCATGGGACTGTCTGCTGCCTGCCCAGGGAGGGGATGGGGAGTTGTGCAGAAGAAAGAATGACCTGATGTGGCGGGAGGGGGAAGGGACCTTGAATAAGGATATACAAAGATAGAAAGTGTGACTTCTTTGTTCATAAAAAACCAACCAACCAAACAAAAAAAACCAGATTATCTTTAAAAAAAAAAAAAAAAAGAAAAGAAAAAGAAGTGGACCTAGGCTACAAACACCATTTCCCCACCCTCCAGGGACCAGCTTCCTCCACCCAATGGTCCTTCAACCTTTTAATACCATATCATCAGCTGGAGAGTAACTGATCAAGCACACAAGCCTATGATGTACATTTCAAACCACAGAATGCAAAGTATCCTGTTACTGATAATGGCTAGTATTTTCTTGAGAAGGTGTCTCTAGCTGAAGCTATTCTCTAACTCAGTATGTAGCTGAGGAGGACCCTGAACTTCTGATTCACCTACCTCTATCTCTCAAGTGCTGGGGTTATAGCATTACACCATGCTCGCTGGAGATCAGACCCAGGTTTTCATGCATGCTGGGCAAGCATACTGCCAACTGAGCTATATCCCTGGCCTGCAGTTAGTATTTTTTTTTTTTAAGTGTTAAGAGATCTCAAAGGAGAAACGCAGTTTTCCTTGGAATTAAAGCAAAAATAATTTAAAATTACCCCTGTGCTGTGGCTCTTAACTCTCTGAAAGTCCACGAAAGAATGATTGAGTTTGACAGCTATTGCAGAGATGCCTAACTACAGACAATTTTGTCCCCCCAGAGCTATTTCTGGTTGGTACCACTGATAGGAGGAATCATGTACAGGAGCCAGGAGGGCTGCTCTTGTCTTGAAGTATACAGGGGAGTGTGGTACACAGAGTAATGTCACTGATGTTGAAGTCAAAGAGTTATCATATGTGACAGACTTGATTGTCAGCTTGACAGGATTCAGAGTCACCAAGGAGACAAGCCTCTGAGCATGCCTAGGAGGATTATCTTAATTAGGTTCCTTGTTTAATTGGGATGGGAAGACCCACCATAAATGTTGGCATTGGCCGCACTATCCCATGACCTGGGGCTCCCAGCTGAGTAAAAAATGAGAAAGCAGACAGAGGACTGGCATTTATTTATCTTTCTGCCTCCTAGATTGGATGCAGTGTGACGGACCAGCTTACTTAGGTTCCTGACACAGTATGTTTTCCACCCATGATGGGACCCTCAAACTATAGCAAAACAGTCCTTCCTTAAGTGGCTTTGTCTGGTGTTTTAGTACAGCCCCAGGAAAGGTCGACAAAGCATCACACAGGGCATCTAGAGGAGGAAGCAGGTAAGCAGACACTGCTTCCTTTAATCCACCTTTACTTACCAGGCAGGTCTTGAGACTCTTCCATTTCAGCCCAGAGGAAAGGTTCTTAGCCCATTGGTGGGAATGTCATGGTGGGAAGCTCTGGAGCCAGAGCAGGCTGGCATTAAATTTGCTCCAGCACAGAGATGGTCAGCCCTGTGTGGTAGGGGAGACAGGGGTCAGGTGGCTGTCCTGTTCTACCCAAAACCACAGGCTCTGTGGCCAATATCCAGGCTACATAATAAATATACTTACATCTAGAGAATTTCTCATGTTCTTTTTCAGCTCTTGAGAAGATTATAAATCAATTCAGACATTCATACAAATTCTATTTTTGCTAAGGACTGCCTCAGTAAGATCTCTTCAGAGGACCATATACAAGTCTCTCTGTGTCCTTGCCGTGTCCCATTTGATGACAAAGAAACAGCTTTAGAGTGCAAAGAGATGGCTGACTGGCGGCACACAGTTTGCTAAGGCCAGAGCTGGGCTTCCCACTTCAGGTAAATTTCTACCCTGGCTGGCACTAAGCCCCTGGTAAATAAGGCTCCTTTTGGAAATGGATTTGCAATCCATTTTATTTACAATCTGAGAAAAGGCTGCCAGCAGCACAGGTGTGTCATGCAAGCATATCTAGTGCATTAACCCCTCTATAGTAGTCCTAGGAGTAGGTAGGTAAGAGCAGAAAGGGTCTGAGGTTGGGACTGGGGGAAGGTAGTTGGAAGGCTGGAAAGTGGTAGGGTAGAGGTGTCATGTGAGCTGGGCTTAGTTGTAGGCAGAACAAAAGGCTGGTGTGTGAATCAAATAACATATTCACTTGTTGAACACTTCTTCTGGTTCCAGATGCTAAGAAGTAAAAAGGACCCAGGTTCAGCACCAAGTCCAACATAAGTTCAGCATCAGATGGTTCTGGGTGACTGTTTCAGGGTAGGTGGTGACATACTTGTGTCTTTCTTCTCCTTCCAGAGGAACAGCCAGGCTTCTGATTAGGGCTGGAGATGTGCGGCCAGGGTCTGGATATCTCCATCTTCTGTGAGGAGATTTCGAGTTTAGGAGACAAGTCTCCTAACACCATCATAACAGGCTTGTTTCTCAGCTTCTGCTCATTTGCATAAAATGACAGAAGCATCGACCTCTTAATGGTCAAAGAATCACAGCCATCAGAGCAGAGTCAAAATAGACATCTGGCCAAATGCCACACACTCTGATGCCTTATGTAGGCATTTCTTTATTTGGTTTATTTTTTTATTTATATTTTTGTTTTGTGTGAATGTATGTCACATATGTGCATGTGCCTGCAGAAGCCAGAGGGTGTAAGCTTCTATGGAGTTGGAGTTATACGTGGTTGTGAGTTGCCCTGTGGAATCTGGGAAACAGACATGGGTCCACTGGAAGAGCAGCCAGTGTTCTTAACCTTCGAGTTATCTCTGCATCCCCATTTTTGAAAGATAGTGTCTCATGTAGCCTAGGTTGGCTTTGGATTCACTATGTAGCTAAAGATGGCCTTGAACTCCTGATCTTCTTGCCTCCACATCCCAAGTGCCAGGATTATCATAGTGTACCACCACACCCAGCAGCAGCCCTGTTCTGTATGTTTATAGGATGACTTGGGGCTCTTGAGGCAGTAAGCTTGCATGCAGATGATGTAACTGCATTCATTGATTTATCCACTCCACAAATCCCCAGTAAGCACCGGCTCTGTTACTAGGCACTGTTTTGGGATCTGGAGAAACAGTCATGAACTTGGCACAATGTCTCTGGTGCTCAGAGGAATCACTGACTTAATTGGGAGCCAGGCCAGAAATAAGCAGCTGAAGAAGTTTGCAGGAAGATCAGAGATAAGATAGCCAATTATATTTGGATTTTCAGATAAACTACAGGTACTTTAGGAAATCTGTATCTTCCATATATTATATTACATTCTGGATTTTTTTTCCCATTTTATTTTACATGGTTGAGTGTTTTGTCTGTATGTATGCTTGGGTGCCATATGTTTGTAGTACTTCAGGATGTCAGAAGAGGATGTCAAATCCCCTGGAACTGGAGATATAGACATTGTAAACTACCATGTCAGGGCTAGAATTGAACCTGGGTCCTCTAGAAGAGCAGCCAGTGCTCTTAACTGCTGAGCCACCACTTTAGCCCCCATACTGAATTCTTATTTGCCAAGTCAACACCCCTAAAGTAACCTGAAGAAGACTGAGATGGCAGGATATTGTGTCACTTGAAGAAAGTACTAGAAAGACTATGTGATTTATTGCAAGGATTTGGCTCATATAGTGGCTGGGACTCAATAGCTCAGTGTCTTTAGGGTTGGCTACTGGGGAGGTGGTCTGGAAACTTTAAGGTAGAATGGGAACCATGGTCCAAAGGCAGACCTTTGTGTTCTTTCTGGCATTCTCAGCTGTTTTGAAGGCTTTTTCTCTGGTTGGGGATTTAACTCCAGTTATGGACTGGGTTACTGAAAGTAACTGCATATGGACTTTAATCATATCTACAAATCCCCTTCCTGGCAGTGTCTAGACCAGTGCCTCACTGGACAAATAGGGACCAGATGCTATTAGCCAAGTTCACACATGAAAGAGAGATCATGAGGTGATGAATGTCTACAGGGACGACTTCTGAAGTACGGGCATTTGAGTTGAGACGTGAACATTGAGCCGCGGAACATTAAACTGCCATTCTAAAAAATGTGCCAGATGGAAAAAGGAACCAGGTGGCTTCTCCCTTGGGCAGGGTTCCTCCAGTGGACTCAAGACAAGGATTAGGTATAGACCATTTATCTGAGAGACCTGGGAGGCTCTGAGGAGGAAGGCGAGATAGGGAATAGGAGAGAAAAGGCTATCGACTCTTGCCACAGGGTGACTGACCTTTCCTCCTGTTGTTGCAGTACTCTGTACAGTACGTGTACCGCCTAGAGTTCTATTCTTTCCCATCCCCATGAATTTTGGGCTTCAGTGGAGGACTGTGCTGGTTGGCCCTTGGTCCCAAGAGAGGAGCCAGTCCAGGAACTCTGAGACACTGTAGCAAACCAAGGCCCTTGTTCTCTTGCTCTGTGTTGAAGGGATGGACCAGGCCTGGTCTTCAATCTGGAGTAAAGCCTGCTGTCTCCTACTGTTCCTCTCTCCTCTCCTTTCATTTATTTCCTATCTCTTTTCTCGTTCCTTTATTCCTCCCTTACCACTACCCAAATGTATGCTGCCTTGAAAAAGATGAAAATGAGGTAGAATTATAAATTATCCACAGATGGACATAGATGCATGATATTCTAGAAAGAAATATGATTGAACAAAGACTTGCACACACTGATTTTAATAAATGAGGCCCAATGAGGACTATCAAGGCCTCTCTCTGATTTTGCCCCCATGAGGATGTACTTTTCAAAATGGATGGGTAGATAAATATATATATACACACACACACACCACACATATAACATGCATATAACTAAGTGGATATACAGATATGTAGAAGGGGACTCAAACAGTTGGGCCCTCCTCATGTGATGGACCATCCTGTTGTCAGTTCTGCTCTCAACACAAAGATACCAAAAGGACCAAGAAATAGCTCAACACTGGAGCTGGAGCCTGTATGCCCAGCCAGGTTTATCCTATCAAGCTGGAAACCACAAGAAGGGCAAAGCAGGACTCCAGTTCTCTCCAAGAGCCTGGCTTTCCTGCTGTGCCTCCAGTCAGTCAACTGTCACCAACATGAGAGTGAGTCGAGGGCAAACAGACTCAGAAACCCACCCAAAAGCACCTGTGGGTTCCAGTCTGGAACAAGTCACTGTATGGGACAACTGCCTGAAACTCAGCTTCACTCCGACTTTGTTGAGTGATACTCGGCCTAAAGTGAGCAGGGTGGCTCTGAAGGACTGCCAGAGTCAGGGACAGAGCTGTCAGTCCACTCCTGGCTTGGTAAAAGTCAAGAGTTCATGGGTCATGCTTTCCTTTACAGACACAGCCACATCACACCCAAGTTCTTCTAGCTACCACCTCGGTGCCTACTGCCCTGACTGTGCATTGCCAGTAACTCTTTTGCCTTTCCTGGGACTTGTCTTTTGCTGGTTTACTGATGAGCAGCCCTTGACTGATTGCTGATAAAAGTGGGTATATAAATATCCCCCTTCCCTCCCTCGGGACAGAGCAGCTCACATGTACATTGCTATACAGACTCCAAGTGTTTCTTAAATAGGACCAAGCATCCATCAGCCACAGGGGTAGTGGTGGCTGGAAAGCATTTTTTTTCTCATGTCTGTCTTTTGTCTCTATTCTTATCTATTCCCTACAACTCCTTCCTTTTTAAAGGAGCTATCCACACTGCTGTCCTGATGTCAGAGACCATGGTTGGGAAGGCTAAACAAAGCCAGTCGGCTATTACTTATCTATCAACTGGCCTCCCATCCATCAATGTTCCTTCCATCCTCCTGTCTACCAAAGCTGTGTTCACACAGGTGGCACAGACCCTTATATAAGTACCATACACTAGTCAATCACATCGCTGGGGCTTTTATACCATAGAGATTTTAAACTGCACTTGGCTCCACCTGGTGCCTTCCCAACCTCTGGTTTCTGCATGTGAGCAGGCTGGGAAGGAGAAATCCTGCTGAGACTGAGTTAGCATCCCTGAGCCTGCCTAGCAGCTGGTGCTGATGCACTTACTTCAAGTTCACAGCTTAGCATTCTGATTTGTGCCTTGCATCAGACTCCCAGAAGGAGTGTGTATGTGGGGGGGGGGAAGTGGGGGAGTGGGGTGGTGGGGGGGGTGGGTGTTAGACACTCAGATAAGGTGAGTCACTCTTTAAGCTTGGTTCAGCTCATGATGTGGAGGTTATAGGTGGGCACTTGAGGCCTACAGTAGGCCATCCCTCAGTGTTGAATGACCTGATTGCTCACTGCCAGCCCCCCTGTTCCCATGCTTGGGAGTTTCCTTTGCTGGTTGAAGCCCTTGTGAACTGATTGCAGATGGAAGCAGAAGAAAAACTATCTCTGCTCCCTCCCTTAGGCTGGACTGGGGAAACAGCTGATAAAGTCCTTACTGCCTTGCAAGTGTGAGGACTTGAATTCAGACCCCAGAACCTATGTTCTGTGTGGTGGTTGATGCTTGAATTCTACTGCTAAGGAGGCAGAAACAGCTAGGACCTCAGAGTTTGTTATCTTAGCATATTCAGTGAACTCCAGGCCAGTGAGCAACTCTGTCTTAAAATACAAGGTGGGAAGAGATGGAGGATTGACAGCAGAGGTTTATCTAGTGTGTGTGCATGCATACACACACACACACACACACACACACACACACACACACACACACACACACACACCTGAAAGGATTATGTCTTTTTTGAGCATCTTTTCTTTTCTCTTCATTACTCACTATGCAATATAGTATAATAACTATTAACATGACATTTACATCCCATTAGGTGTGATCAGTAGTGCTGATGGTAAGCACACAGACAGATGTGCATAGGCTCTGTGCAGATGCCATGCTGTCTTCTATGAAGGACTAGAACATCTGTAAGGGAAGATTTGGCATCCACTCCCTGTGGGTATTGAAGGGTTGACTATGCAAAAAATATGTGCATTAGATGCCCTGCCCAAGAATTCCTGGGTGCATTTAAAGACACAGAGAGACAGCTACAGAGTCCAGCCCCTGTTCAGCTGGAGCATCATAGTGGAATAGCCTGATGCAGCTCCCAGACCTTCTCTGTGCACCTAGATTCTCTCCAGGGGAAATAGATGCATTGTGAGCTGAGCCAGCCAGAATTGCTCACATTCTCCAAGTCACACCCCACCCCCACACTCCTCACTGAGTCTGAGGGGGAGTCTGAGGCAAGGCACAAATCAGAATGCCAAGCTGAACTTGCAGCTAAGTGCATTTGCACCAGCTGCTAGGCAGGCCCAGGGATGCTAACTCATTCTCAGTAGGATTTCTCCTTCCCAGCCTGCTCACATGCAGAAACCAGAGGTTGTGAAGGCACCAGGTGGAGCCAAGTGCAGACACTTAAGACACACAGAGATTTTTGAGGCTGTGAAGAGAGAAATTGGGGGCCTTGTTAGGAGAAGAGGCATTTTTGAGGTGATGTTGCCAGTCTGGAGAGCAGTAGGCTATGGGCATAAAACACAGAGTAGTTGGTGTGTACACACTGTGGCCTGTGGACCAAATGAGCCCAATGATAGCTAAGAATGATGTAGCTCAAGACAAAATGGTAAACTTACTTAAAGCATTATGAGATGTTAATTTTTTTCCCTTTTGTATGTGTATCTGGGTCACACAACTCTCCGGCTCAAATATTATAGATGATGATGTAACTTCTCAGTGTCAAAAGGTCAAACACAACTTCTAGAGCCTGAGAAGATACAAAGAAACAACACAAAGGGTCACAATACTTTCTACTTAGATGCAGTACAGTGCAAGTTCAGTGAAATGTCACCAAAATTAAATCTTATTGTTTTCTTTTTAAAATGAAAAAAAAAAAAAAAAAAAAAAAAGGTTGCACTGTGGCATATATGGAGTTACTATTGGATAAGCATTGGCCTAGAAAGATCCTCTGGCTTCTGCTCTTTCTGCATCTGCCCAAAACCCACCCTCAGCAACTCCTGTGGAGCCCTGGGGAAAACTGGAGACTGGAAAAGCTCATTTCTCTGAGCAGGAACAAGCAGGCCCAGGGAGCTTTTGAAAGGAAGAAGGCAGGAACACGCCAAATGATTCCTTGCAAGAGCAGAGCTATTACCAGGGGGGCAGCTGGGCAGCCTGCATCCCTGAGATGCCAGCCTGTTGTGATCCAGCATCTTCTGTCTGGGCTTCTTCAGTTCTTTCTCTGCTTCCTGCTCCATCCTTGGCAACAGGTGATTAGCAGAGCCAGCTGGCAGCCTCTGCTGGGCACTGCTGCCAGAGAGCCGGAGCCTGATTGCCATGCCTCCAACCCTGCCTGGCTTTCTACATAGAGCTTTATTCAGTACCTCTGAGAGCTGGTTCAGCTGTGTCCCTTCCATTCTCTTGGTGCCTCTTGGCAGGGAAAGAGCTGCAGAAGAAAGTATGTAGTATGTAGTGTATTACTTACTGTAGACATCACTCCATAAATCTACCACCAGGCACAGGGGCTGGTGGTATGGGGAGGAGGGTGTGAAAGACCTCAACCTCATTTAAGCCATACACACCTCACACTTGGTTTTCGTTTTTAAAGTTTTTCATTATCATGTGTCCTGGTTAGGGTCATCACTACTGTGATGAAACTCCATGACCAAAAGCAACTTAGGAAGGAAGGGGGTAAATTTCACTCACAGTTCTAAACAATAATTCACCATCACAAGCAGGAAGGGCAGGAACTCAAACAGGGTGGGGACCTGAAGGCAGGAGCTGATGCAGAGACCGTAGAGGGGTGCCAGTTACTGGCTTACTCTCCATGGCTTGCTCAGCCTGTTTTCTTATGTATAAAACCCAGGACTTGCTAGTAGCCCAGGGGTGGACCCCACCCACAATGAGCTAGGCCCTCCCTCTTGAATGACTAATTAAGAAAATGCCCACAGCCGAATCTTATGGAGACATTTTCTGTTGAGACTTTCATCTGATGAGTCTAGCTTGTGTCAAGTTGACATAAAACTAGCCAGTATAGCATATGTTAACTATAAATAATAAGTTTAGTTACGACATTTTTATTTTGTGTGTGTGTGAGAGAGAGAGGCGGGGGGAAGGGGAAGGGAAAGGAAGAGGGAGAGAGAGACTATCAATCTCCCTTCCAACTTACTGAGGCCAGGTCTCATTTCTGACTCACACTTCTGGGTGACTCTCCTGCCCCCACCTGCCATCTCCTAGGATACACAACACTGCTTCTATATAAGCCCCTTATTTTTTTTTTTTCCAATTTGTGTTCTAGGGATTGAACTTGGATCATGAGGCTTTGAGTTAAACCCTTTTACCAACTGAGTCATCTTCCTGGCTTTCATGACATTTACATACATGTATATAACATATAGTAATCATATTCACCCTCTATTACCTTTTCTTGGCCCCTTGTCTCCCTTCCCTTTTCTAACAAGTCCTCCTCTACTTCTATGTCCATTACCCCATTTCGTTTGAACCAATGAGTTTAATTACGTTTATTTAGAAAAGCATGGACAACTTCCCAGTGGCTATACCACTGAAGAAAATGACTTCTTTCCCCCCATAAGCCCTCGGGAGGGATGGGCCTCTCTGTTGGTTTCTCTCCTATATATACAGTCTCTTTAACAGAGAGTAAGTTACAGGAAGTCAAGATTTGTCTGAAGGGACCAGCATGTATCTCCTAATGCTTAGAGCAATCCGACTCTTGTATGAGACTTTGCACTGTGTGTACTGGTTAATGGAAGGGAGGAAGGGAGGGAGGGAGGGAGGGAGAGAGGGAGGGAGGGAGGGAAGGAGGGAAAGAAGGAAGGAAGGAAGGAAGGAAGGAAAAGACTTTAAAAAAAAAAAAAACGGTTGGAGAGATGGATCAGTGGTTAAGAGCACTGACTGCTCTTCCGGAGGACCTGAGTTCAATTCCCAGCAACCACATGGCAGCTAACAACTGTCTGTAATTCCAAGATCTGACACCCTTACACAGTTATACATGCAGGCAAAACATATAAGATAAAAAAGAAGTTAAAAACAACAACAAAACCTTCTGCAATTACTCCCAGTTCTGACCATCCATTATGCTAGAAGTCACTTTGTAGTTGTTTCTTCCCATGAAAGCTGGAGCTGGAAGCCCAGCCCTGGCTTCCCTTGGTGGATCTTGCACAGAAGAAATCAAAGCAGAGGCATAGAGAAGGTTGATAGAAGTGTGTGCTGAGGGGAGGGGGTGAGAGCTGGAGCGGATGCTTGCTCACCTTGTCCCAGTGGCCCAGGGATCATGGCACTGCCTATAGTCTGTAACCCCATACTCAAGTGCAGGAGACTGTGGCTCAAGGACCTCAGGAAATCACACACAGGCTGAAGCAAACACTGGCATGGGGGAGCCACATTCTTCTGTGCGATTGGCTGGCAACATGCCATGAGTATCTCCCAGCATATGGCCATGAGAAAGATGCCTGGGCACAGCCTGGCTGCCATGTGGCTCCCTTGGCACAGGATGGATGGCGGTCTTCCCAGAGACCGGGAGCCCCTTGTCTCACTTGGATCTATCCCCATGGTCCTATGTTCCCTCTCTTCCCATGGGTGAAGTCTTTCTATGTATCTGGGACTAGGGAGAGCGTGTTTATTTTTCATGTATGCACACATCTAGCTTGCCTTCAAATCAAACTGTAAATTTTACCACCTCCTTTGCACTGTTTCCTCATTCTGTAGTGACTGCTTCCCCCAAAGCAGTGGGAGACTCTGTCTGGCTGTCTGGCTGGTGAGAAAGAAGCTTGGGCTGGGGACTGCCTTTCCTGGTTTCCTATAAGTCTCCAGCCCCTCAGGATGTCACTCAGATTCAGACTTCAGTATGCAGCAAGGCCAAAGGCAGCAAGGTCAAAGACTACAATTCTCTAAGCTTCACAGGCAAAGTCAGAGCTAGAGGCCCAAAGCTCACTCAGGGACTGACGGGAAGGAGGAGGGAGCAGAGAAAGAGGGAACGAAAAAAGGGAGGGGTGAGAGAGAGAATGAGGAAAAAAACAAAATCAAGCTGTGTGGGGAGGGTAGAAAGAGAAAGAGAAGGATGAGCGGGCTAGGGAGGAGGAGGGAGGAGGAGGGAGGAGGAGGGAGGAGGAGGAAGGAGGGAGGGAGGAGGGAAGAGCAAGGGAGTTGTGGGAGGAAAAAGAGGAGGCAGAGAGGGAGGGAGGAAGAAAGAGAGGTGGGATGGATTTCGAAGAGGATGATCAAGGAAGAACAGCCACACTATCAATAATTCAAAACATATGAATCAAGCCTGTGTTCTAGGAACAAGTTTAGGGGTGGGGTGTAGACAACTGGTCCACTCTTCTACTTTTATTCCAAAGTGAGGCTGAACCCCAGATGCCAGCAATCATTCTCTCAACTGGGGAAGTCAGTCTGAGGGAGGGAGGTGTGGCTGGGGAAGACTTTTCTCCTATTGCCCCACCCTACCCACCAACCTCCAAGAATGTCCCTCAAGATGTGTGAGGGAGGCACAGGGCCCCCTTTCATGGCCATCAGCCCTGACAGCTAAGCCATGTTGCCTCTCCCACACAGCCCTTTCCCCAGGGCTTCCAGCAGGGAGATGGCTTCAGAGGCCTAAAATGGTATTTTTCCTTCTTGGCAGAGATTCATGACCCAGAGCTCATCTGGGAACACAGAAGGAGGTAAGAGGACCCTTGAGTGGCCGGCCCTTACAATGCTGAGAATCTAGGGGGCTTGGGCATTGGGGTCACCAAGGGACAGATGTTCTTCTTCACAGGCCTTATGTTATCCACTGTATTCTGAAGTAAGGACGCAGCAGCAGCCCCAAGTGAATCAGAAGCTCACGGGTTCTCAGCCACTTATCCTTCGGCTCTCAGGGTCTTAGATCCACAAGGGTCTTTGTTCATTTCTGTTTGAGCCAATGCCAGCCAGTCCTGTGAGTTCTCCAGAAGAAATAGAGAGGGCTTGGGAAGAGACGTGCATGGTCTGCTCACGAGTGGCCTCAACTCACCTGCATAGTTTTGTGCCACAGGTGAGGTTGTCTCGCTTTCTAGGGTCAGAGCAGGAAGTCCAAGGGCCATTGAGCATTCATGGAAAGGCATAAGAGACAGCAGGTCTGTACAGATGGTGACAGCACAGCAAAGTGGCAGCTGCTGATAACAGGAGCCATGTAGGGCTGGATCCTTGTTTCTCAGACCTAGGCTTTGGAGGACACTCTAAGACTATATGTTTTAAGTAATAATAAGGGTGGGCTTTCTAAGGAGGTACTGGGCACATTTGTGTGTTCTCTCTCCTTTGTCTTTTACCATGACCTTGTGAGGATCTACTACAGGAGTCCCCTTTATCCACAAAGATGTATGTTCTATGACGGCCCCCCCAGGAATGTCTGAAGTCACAGGTAGGATTGAAGTCAGTGTATATTATATTCCTTTCATATACCAAACAATGATAAAGTTCAGCATTTAAATAAGACACAGGAAGAGGGTAACAATATTAAAATTGAACAATTATAATGATGTACATAATGAAAGCTATGTGAATGCCCCCCACCTCAAAATATCTCACTGAACTTTCACATTTTTACTTCAAGGTAGTACTTCCCATTTGTCTTTGGAAGATTCAAACTGCTCTCCTGCCTATTATTGTGTTTTGTGGTACAAAAAGGGATGTGAATACTTACAGTTGACTTCATTACTGTACTATACTGTACAGTACTATAGTGTAGTGTACTTATACTATACTGTACTGCGCTGTGCTGTACTATATTGTGCTTATGATACTATAATGAACTGTAATATACTATACTGCATTGTACTGTACTATACTATATTGTATTATATTGTACTATTTTGTACTATACTTTACTATGTTATACTATACTGTACTGTATTATATTGCACTGTAATGTACTATACTGTTCTATACTATATTGTACTTTACTGCACTGTACTATATTATACTGTACTGCACTATACTATACTGTAATGTACTATACTGCACTGTAATATACTATACTGTTTAATACTTTGCTATATTATACTATACTATATGCCCTGTACTATATTATACTGTACTGCACTATACTATACTATACTATAATATACTATAATATAGTATAATACACATGAAGCATGGTTATGTCTCCTGTCAAGCAGGACAGAGTAGGATTGGGTGAAAATTCAGAAGAGAACACAATTCAAAACTTAAGAATTACTAATTTCTGGAATCTCCCATTTAATATTTCAAGTGGCCACAGATAGATAAATTCACATAAGAGTGTAACTTGGGATACGAGGACTGAGACCATTAATTCATCTTGATTGTCAAGTCTACAGGATTTAAAATCACCATAGAAACAAACCTCTGAGCTTATCTATGAAGGATTTCTAGATTAGGTTAACTGAGAAAGGAACCTTGGTCTGTATGTGGATGGCATCATGCCCTAGGCTGGGCTCTTTAACTGAATGAAAAGAAGAAAGAGAGGCCAGGCAATAGTGGCACATGCCTTTAATCCCAGCCCTTGGGAGGCAGAGGCAGGTGGATCTCTGAATTCAAGGCCAGCCTGGACTTTAGAGTAAGTTCAGGACAGCCAGAGCTACACAGAAAATTCATGGTGGTGGTGGTGGGGAGAGAGAGAGAGAGAGAGAGAGAGAGAGAGAGAGAGAGAAAGTTGATGGACAACATTCTTTTCTGCTTCCACACTGAGGGTGATGCCATGAGATCAGCTGCTGCAAGCTCCTATGTTGTAGGATATTATTTTAACTGGAGAAAGATGTGTTATATTTGTTTATCCTACTAAATATTACTTCAACTAGTAAAAAATGTGTTACATTCGTTTCTGATACCTTTATAAACTTTGTAAAGATGTGTTACATTTGTTTCTGTTGCATCTGTTTAATAGTGTAAAGATATGTTGCATTTATTTCACCTTGCCAGCCCAAGGTACCTGATTGGATTAATGAAAAGCTGAACAGCCAGTAGCTAGGCAGGAGAGGGACAGGCAGGGCTACCGGGCTGAGAGAATAAATAAGAGAGAAGAAAGAGAAGAGAACTAAGGAGAAAGAGGGAAACGACTGGAGTCAGGAACCAGGACCTCACCAGCCAGCCAGACACAGGAGGAAGCAGGAAAGTAAGACAGACAGAAAGGTCAAAAGCCCCAAGGCAAAAGGCAGATAAAGGGAAACAGGTTAAGTAAAAAAAAACCCAACCAGACAAACAAACAAACAAAATCTAGCCTGAAACAAGGCTAACCAAGGCTTAGAATTGGTAACTAATAAGAAGTCTCCATGTCTTGGTTTGGGAGTTGGTTAGCAGTAGACAAAAGATAAAAAGCCCATTACTCTCCTGCTTCCACAAGGACACCATGAGACCAACTGCCTCAAGCTCCGGCTGTCCTCACTTCCTGCCTGAGGATGCCATGACTCAGTGTTGGACTGAACCTTCAAACTGTGAGCCAAAAATATGCTTAAGTTGCTTTGTGGGGTATTTTGTCACAGCAATGAGGAAAAATAACCAACCAGTACAGGGCCCCACTATATACCCATTCACAGTTCACAGGGAGGAGACCCAGCCCCAATTCGTTTATCCACTGAAGTGGCAGAGCTGGGATTTGAGGCCAGGAAGAACAGCTTGAACTCCATGGCCCACAGCTGCCTTGAGGAATTTCTAGATTATTTTTTATATTGAATTTGTTTTCTATCTGTATAACCAATTATTTCAGCAACATGGGGCCAATAGCTCACTGCTTTGTAGATCAGAAGTTCAAGTGTGTTCATCAAAACCCTTTTTGCAACTTGCAAAGCCAAAGATGAGAGACTATAAGACTCAGCTTCTAGACCATTTTGGTTGTTGGTAAGACTTAGTATCTTGTGGTTCTGGTTCTTAACTGGTAGGTGCTAATATGTGATCCCAACAGATACAACCACAACCATGCCTGATTGAGCAACCATGAGCCAAGAATCTCCAGAGCCCAGGTTCCATTTTCTGCCTACCTCAGCACTTAATGAAAAAGATAAATCCATCAAGCCATGTTCCTGGGGCACTAACTGCAAGGCAAGGCCTGTTGTTGGGGTCTCTTCAGATAACAAATCTATATCAGATCCAGCCCCAAGACAGAAGAAATGTAGTCTCTGTGGTGGTTTAAAAGAAAATGACCCCCAAAGGGAATGGCACTATTAGGAGGTGTGGCTTTGTTGGAATAGGTATGTTCTTGTTGGAGTAAGTATGTCACTGTAGACGCAGGCTTTGGGGTCTCATATATGTGCAAGTTTTGTTCAATGTGATGCTCAGACAACTTCCTGTTGCCATATCACCATACCACAACCATCACTGCACCACCACCACCATCACCGCCACCACCATATCACCATACCACAACCATCACTGCACCACCACCACAGCCACACCACCACCACCATCACCATCACCACCACCACCATATCACCACACCACAACCATCACTGCACCACCACCACCACCACACCACCACCACCATCACCATCACCACCACCACCATATCACCATACCATAACCATCACTGCACCACCAACACAGCCACACCACCACACCACAACCATCATTGCACCACCACCACAACCACAACCACTATACCACCATCACCACTACCACCATCACACCATAACCACGACCGCACTATAACCACCACATCACCATCACCACTACCACCATCACACCATAACCACCACCACACTATAACCACCACATCACCATCACCACCCACCACCACCACTTGGCTCTGTTTGGTCTTGAACTTACAGAGTGATGGGATTAAAGGCATGGGTCACCACTCCCTGACCTCTGATATTCCTGACTATTTTTGTTAACTATATATCACCACACTTCGCAGCAATAGAAGCCCTAAGACACCCACAATGCACCACCAGTCACCAAGCCAGACAAGCTGCTACTTTCCATCTCCCAGATAGCTCAGGGCTACAATGCCCACAGAGGGGTGTGTCCACCAAGTGACTGACAGTCAGGACTCCTGTGAAGAGCTTGTCTTCAGTTACATGCCCTGAGATCCCTGTTTTCGCCTGTCCTACCCCCTCCCTGAATATTCATGACCATGCCTGATTCCCCAGTCAGTTTCCCATGGGAACTACATTTAAACAGAGACCATGCCTAACTTCTGGTTTCTAATAACTTGGCTAATATAAACAGAATTGTGGGAGAACAGAAGCCTGCCACATCCTTGATCCTGGCTGACAGCTGTTGACAGGGCAACTTCAGCAGGACCTCACATGTAGGTTGGCCTGGGAGGGCCAGGAGAAACTGGCATTCATATGCTTTGAGGTATCAGGATTGTTTTCCGAAATCGGAGCATCCTCAAACCCCTCCATTTGCGGCTTAAAATTCCCAAGAGCTTCTCATTACCTGCAGCTAAAATATGATTATGCACAGGCAAATGGCTCGATCTAATATGCAAACCTATGGCTTAATATTCTAATTACTGTGCTCTCCTTAGTATTTCCTCAGCCCCTTGATGCGGCGGCTTTGAGAATATAAGTGGTCTCCCCTCACCTGCGTACTCTTGTTGGTAAGTATTCCATCTGAGTGTAGCAGCCTTTGTAACAAGAGCTTTTAAAAAGTAAATCATAGTTGTTGTGTGTGTGTGTGCATGTGTGTGTATGAAGAAGACAACCTCAGTGTCAGTCCTTCTACCTTGTTTGAGGGTCTCTTTGCGGTTTGCTGCTGCTGTGTGCCAAGCTGACTGGTCTTCAGGCTTCTGGGCATTCTTCTGTCTTTGCACCCCATCTTTCCTATCTTATCACAGGGGTGCTGCAATCAGCCACTTATACTAACAGTAGGCTCTACTTGGGTTTGGGGAAATCTGAACTCAGGTCCTACAGCTTAATTGTCAAGTGCTTCACCCACTGAGCCATTTCTCTGACCTAGAGCTCACTCAATACCTTAAAAATGTATTTATCTGTCAGGGCCCCTCAGAGGCCAACATCTAGGGGGAACACATGTAGTGGGTGTAAGGAAGAACCTCTTAGAATCTATCTCTTCTGCTCATACTCATTTTCACCTTGACTCCCAACTTTGGTGATAAACTTAGACACTGAGCTGTTCTCTTGATTCCCAGGAAAGACTCCAGGCTTGGTGTAACAACAGTCACTTGTGATCCTAGTAGTTGGGAAACCAAGAAAGACCTTGAGTCTGAGGCCAGCTTGGGCTACACATTAAGACTCTATCTCCCCCAAACCAAAATGAACAAACAAAATTTGTCACCAGGTTCCTCTTTGGCAAGTACAACAGGCGATGAGGTCAGAGCTAGCCAATGGAGTGTTATTTGCTTAAAGGCTTAGTAGACACTGGGAAGAGTCAGTCCCTGATTTTGAGTGGGAGTCACAGGCCTAGAACTATAAAACTTTTTATATCCATATGAGTAAAGTCTCTCTCTGTCTCTCTGTCTCTCTGTCTCTCTGTGCCTCTGTCTCTCTCTCTCTCTCTCTCTCTCTCTCTCTCTCTCTCTCTCTCTCTCTCTCTCACACACACACACACACACACACACAGAGTCTCCCAGGTGTCTGCTATTGCACCAAGCCTGGAGTGAAGGGCTGTCTGTCTGACAGGTCCCAGCATGACAAATATGGCACCAACAGGTTTTGCCCTTTACCCTTTTCTCTGCTTTGCTAAAAACTGTTATATTACATTCCTAAACTAGTCCCCAAGGTCTATTCCCTTATGTGGCCACTGACTCACTCCTCAGGCAAAATACCAAGGTAAAACCCCAAAATTCATTATTTGGCTCATGTGTCCAATCAAGACTTACCAACTCACCCTAAAAACACCTGCTGCTTGCTGTCAGCTTTTGCTGGATCCAGAGGCAACTTCCCTATCCCCCATCTCACCCCCTACCTCCCTTCCACTTCACCACCCCCACCCCACACATGCAACTGGCCCCTTTGGGGTAATAAATCTCCTTTGTGGTGCTGAGACCTTGATGTCTGCCTGTATCCTGTACCAACTCCAGAGGTACCCTCCCTTATGTGGAGTCTTTATCCAGGAATTAAGAGAGGGTCAAACAGTCAAAAAAAGACTGCCCAATGTCTACATTTATTACTGAATGAATCTCAGATTCACTGTTAAAAGAAGTATGAACAGAAGAAATTTCCCCCTGTGTGTACATTGTGCTCAATGTGGGTCTGTACCATCTCACTTAATGCCTCCAATAGTGCCAAGAACTGCAATAACCATTGCCAACAGTGTCAACAGAACAAAATGAAATCTTTGGGAATTTTGCACCTGCCCAGGATATACAGGTAGCAAGGTGGGAGAGACTCCAGATGCAGGACATGGCTTTCTATCAGCAAAGAGACATTATTCAGAACTCTGTAGGATCAAGTGCTACTTCCCTTCCCATGCCAGCCTATAAGCCCAGTGGTCCAGGAATGAAGATTTTAAGACTGAAAAAAGTAAACTTTTTTTAATTTTTAATTTTAAATTTCAATGTTAGGACAGAAGTACTGCTTGGGAACAGAAAAATGAGTTCTAAGCCTCTCCAGGGAGAAAGTATACATGGTTTTATTTGTTTTAATTTTCTCTTCTGATGAAAAATGTTCCATGGTCAGAGAGGCACAAAATAAACAGAAAAGTGACTGGTGTTTTCCCATTTTCTTAGTGAATTCTACATTGACAGAACTCTTCCTCTAGGAAGCTGGGGTAGAGCCAGGTTGCCTAATGCTCTCCTTCCTTTCCCACGTGGCCATGGCTCGGCTCTACCCAGGGCAGAGACTGCAGGACTTTTGCTGGAAGGGGTCAGTGATAGGACACTATGTCTGCATGTATATCCTGGCCCCAGAGTGGGACAAGACAGATTTAAAACTCTACATGACAGCCCTCTACTTATATGGATAAATGGACCTGTGCCCAGCCATGTGGCCTCTGTTGGGCAGCTCTGAGGTCATTGCCTGCCTTTTCCCAGAATTTACCTTCCATAGGCTGTCTTGATAGAGCCCAGAAGTGTTCCTCTCCCTTTCTGCTTCACATCTTTTGCTCCCTTGAGCTTCTTTCTATTCAAACAGTTTGTACAGCATCTTCACTCAGGGACTGCTGATGGGAAGCCACAGGCTAAGATCTCACAGAGGAGTCTCAAGCCTGAAAGCTCCAAAGGTGGAATCCAGATTACATACGGGGAAGTTCAGAACCCCAGTCAAGAGTTGTGTCAATAACATGGGGTGAAGGAAGGTTTCAGAAAGATGTACCACAGATAGGAATGCTGTGGTACAGTGATAGATTGACTGTGTGTTTAGTATAGGGAAGCCCTGGGTTGCATCTGCAAAAACAAAACAAAACAACAACAAGAAGAAGCCCAAAAAACAAAAAACACCATCCAGAAACACAGGGCCTGGTAATGTGGAACTTGAGGGTATCCTTACCTGCGTCCTACTGGAAGTCGAGAAGTCCGGTGGGGCCCTTCTCAGAAATGCATTACAATTCACTTCCATTGTTCCTCTTCTTCCTGTGGGCCAAACTCTTCTGGAAGCCTAGTGAGAGCTTGGGTGTCCTTGGTAGAACCACGTGAGTAGTCTACTTGAGCTGGAGTATAGGCTAACCTAGACACCAGAGTCCCCCAAACCAGGCTGAGCATTACTCACATGGGACACATAAAAACAGAGAAACATAGGCAGTGAGCCTCTACTGGTGGTAAAGGCAGACATATGTTTCTAGAACATTGTTGAACTCTGCTGTGCTTGGCAGCACATGTTCAAGGTTATTCATGATCTTCTGAACTTGAATTTGCCTGAATTCTCACTAAGAACATGCTTTTTTCAAGTTATGCCACAGGTCAGCACTCCACCCTTCTCCTCCAGTGCCCCCAGCCCTTTCCCTGCTTTTGCTAGGAGAAAACAACAACAACAACAACAAAACACCTTCTGGCTGCATCTCCAACCAGCTCCTAACATGAATGAGTGTCTCTAATGGCTCACCCTGTGCTAAGGCTTTAAATCACCAGCATATTAAATTCTCATTTACATATGAGAAAGCAAGTGCAGGAGGTGTGACAGCCAGCTTGGGTGCCTAACTGGGATCTGATTCTTGGCTAACTACTCCTGCAGCTTGGATTCTTAATCACTCTGGTCTTTTCATTTCTGGAAGCACATTGGGTTTCAATATCTGAGGTAAGTAATAATTTGAAACAGATTTTGGACTTCTAAAAATGCAGCAGGCAGCTTACAAAACTTTTGAATATACAGTATACAACAGAACCTTCCCTATAAGTCTGAGCTATCCAGAGCAGGATGCATTAAGAAGTAGTACTCAGCATAGTATATACACAACAAGCGAAGCTCTGACCCCATCAATCTTTCAGCTTCGGGAAACTGAGTCTCAGTTGAAGTGACTGGAAGAGAAGAGTTCAGAAGACAAAAGCTACATCTTGTGACTGTAGCTCACCAGCTGCTAACACCTCCTTGCCGGGCTCTCGTCTTCAAGGAGCTCACTGATTTTCTCTGGAATGTACTGGGCTTTCGAAGACACTTTATTCAGTACTCAAAGCCCAGTGGGAAAATCAGAAACAGGACGTCAAAAATTGCAAAGGGCTCAGGTTGCAATAATGCTGTTGGAATGTGCAACCCAGAAGCTTTCTCTCCTTCTCTGGGGAGCTGGTCTGGCTTTTGCTGAGGCTTGAGAATGAGGTAAGGAAAGTCCAAGAGTGTGGCAGTGGGACTGCTGGGATTGGAAACTTAGACCTGCACCCCAGGATGACATATAGACACAGGCCATGCTTGTGGAGATGCACCAGGAAGTCTGAATGACACCAGGCCTAAGGAGCAGAGAGGCCTGCAGGCTGGGGTACTATGGTTTTATTTTCCATTCTTTTTTTTTTTGTGGATTTTTTTGGTCTGGTTTTACTTTTTTTTTTTAAGTTGGAACTTTTTCATTTTCCATCTTGAAAATGAATGAGCTCAATTATACCAGAGGAGGAAATTTTGCCCCCACCCAGAGATATTTTTGGTTGTCATAACTAGAGACTCAGGAGGATGCTCTTGGAATGTAATAAGTAGAGGCCAGGGATGTTGCTAAACATCCCTTAATGCATAGGACAAATTATCTAACCAAATGTTGGGAGTGTCAAGGCAGTTACCAAGGCTGAGCCCTCTGGAACGTTCCTACTGAATTAACCCCAGAGGAGTAGATCAGGGCAGAGGAAACCTTACATTTTATAAAGATGAAAGATGACATCTTCCCCCCTCCCCCTACTGAGCTCCTGCCCTGACCCAAAGCTACAGCAGACTCTTGTATTATGAGTTGTCACATCATGGCCAGATACTTCCTGGGACAGTGCCACCCACTTGTCACTCAGTCTCTTAAACAATGTCTGTCTGTCCAACCCTTCCTTACACATTGCATGATCCTTTCAGTTATTTGGATGGAGACAAGCAAAATCTGTCACCCTGTGGCCTTAGAATGAGCTCTGGGCTATCCTATCAACTCATTTATTTGTTTGTGTTTGCCTTTATGGTACTGGGCTTGAACCCAGGGCCTTCTATGTGCTAGGCAAGTGTTCTGCCACTGAGCTACATCCCCAGTCCTATTTTTATTTTATCTTTTACTACATTTATTTATTATCTGGAGGAGGAGACACATGTAGAGGTCAGAGGTCAACTTTCAGGAGTTGGTTCTTTTTCTTCTATCATGTGAGTCCCAGGGATTGAACTCAGGCTGCTAGGTTTGGTGACAACCTTGACTACCCACTGAACCATCTCTGGTCCTTTTTACTTTGAGACAGGGTCTCAAAAAGTTGTCCAGGTTGAACTTGAAACTTGCTCAAGCTGGGCCTTGTGAATTCTGCACAATATAAGCCTTTGACTTTGACTAAGCCAGGCCCCTATTCTCTCTCTCTCTCTCTCTCTCTCTCTCTCTCTCTCTCTCTCTCTCTCTCTCTCTCTCTCTTTCTCACACACACACACCGCCGGCCTTCTGCTTCAGAATTTCTCCTAATCTAGTCCACAGACTCAGAGCTTTAATTCTCTTCCTTATCTGTGGTACTGTCATTACATTAGGAAAGTCATGGGTTTCCTCAAAACTGTCTAGACAGCAGTGCAACTACCGTTCATGTCTACATCCTGTAAACCTGAAAAATGCTGGTTGACTTTGCCCCCTAAGGTTAGTTACATTCGGTTTTTAGACACAAAAGCATTGTCAATCATTAGAGGAATCATGGTCTCTGATAGACATACCGCGGTGGGCAGTAGTCAAAAGGCCTGGTGTTGGCTCAGGGGCTACTGTGCCAGTGTTTGAAGGCTGGCTGTTCATCAGTGTTAGTCTTTCACTGGAGCCTCAAATATACTGTGTGGGTTCCCTGGGCTAGGACTATGTCTCTTGTTCTCTGTGAGGCCCTCATTCTTAAACCCAGTGCATGTCCATCCATGCTGGGAAGGGATTAAACAAACGGGTATGCTGGAGGTCTGTTTCTTAATATGTCCCTTGTACTTCTGATTCCAAGAAATACTAATTGTCCTGCTTCAGCCTCCAAGTAACTGGGATTGCAGACCTTTGTCACTCAGCCCAGTGGGACTACTTTATCTCTATTTCCCAAGAGAGAAAACAGAGGCCCTGATTATTCATTAATTGTGAAATGAAGCAATAAACTAACAAACCACACACACACACCCTCTCTCAGCAAGATGTGGTATATGGATGGCGAGGTTCATTTACGGCTGATCCTGTATAGTTCCTCGGGTCATGATTTATATTTAAGAGGTTTGGGGAACTAGCATTTTACCTGGGCTCTGGCTGGGCTCTACAACTTCCACACAGGAAGAGCCTTTTTTAAACTCAGGGCTCTCCCATTCCAGGAAAGCAGAAAACAAACCAGGACAGTTCCAGTTCGTTTTTAGTTGCTATGCTAAACACGATGACCAAAAGCAAAAGAAAGTGTTTGTTTCAACTAAGAGGTTATAGTCCATCATGAAGGGAGGTCATGGCAGAACCTTGAGGCAGGAACCTAAAGGCAGGAGAGACAATGAAGGAACTCAGCTCACTAGCTTCCTGTGCATGGCTTGCTCAGCTTGCTTTATATGTATAATCTAGGACCACCTGCCCAAGGGTGACACTGTCCACAGTGGGATGGGCCCTCCCACATCTACTGTCAATCAAGAAAATGCTTGACAGACTTGCCTCTAAGCTAATCTAGTGGAGGCACTTTCTTGGTTGTGTCACTTTTCCTAGATTGCCCTAGTTTGTATCACGTTGACAAAAATTGAAGTAGCACAGTGGTATTGGGTCTGTTTGCTCCAACTATGTCTCTTGTGGTTTTAATTCCAGGAAATGCCATTCCATTTGCAGCAGTAAAGTGATGAAAGGTCCATAGTCAAGTATATGTGTGTATGAGGACAGAGAGAGAGAGAGAGAGAGAGAGAGAGAGAGAGAGAGAGAGAATATGACTGTGTCCAAGCCCAAAGAAACTTTCCATGGTTTTCTTCAGAAGCTGTCTACCGTGCTTGTTCATTTGGCCTGAAGCATGTCGAGTAATAAAACACTAACTAAAGGCACCTTGTGGAGGAAATGGTTTCTTTGGCCTATGCTTCCATATCAGTCTGTTGCTCAGGGAAGTCAGGACAGGGACTCCTGGCAGGAATGCAGAGGCAGGAACTGAAGCAGAGAGTATGGAGGATGCTGCTTATTGGCTTGTTCCTCTGCTCATACTCACACTGTTTTCTCCTATAAGCCTAGTTCACCTGCCTAGGGTTGATGTTGCCCACAGTGGGCTGGGCCCTCCCATATCCATCATCAATTAATGCCCCACAGACAGGCCCATCTAATGAGGGTGATTCCTCAGTTGACGTTTTCTGTTCCCAGTTGTGACAAATTGGGAACTAACATGAACCAGTTTGCTTTCCTTCCTGTACTGGGATTACAAACCCATGCCACTGTGCCCAGCTTTTCCACCTGGGTTCTGGAGACTGAACTCAGCTCCTCAAGCACTTTTTAAGCTCCACAATGTTTTAGATGAAGGAGAAGATTCAGAATCATTTAATATTACCATTCCCTATGAATTCTAGGAGGAATAAGTCTTTGTTGCAGACCAAACATATGTGTTCAAGGAAAATCATTTTCTGAGGATCTTGAATTTTTCAAATGTACCTTGGTCAATGTCAAATGTCACAACGTCCAGGTCCCTGCCCTACTTGTACATCCAGCAATTCCATTGTAATTGTGTGTGAGCAGGCACCTGGGGGAATACCTGGCTATTAGGCATTTGTTATTGCCATCTGGGGACATGGATGTGTCTGAACCTCCTACTGAGGCCTCCTTGGCCTTGGCTAGTCCCCATTTCTCACCATCTACCTCCAGGAGAATATCTGCCTTTTCCCTGAAGGCAGATAGCTGCAGTTGGCCTGTGCTCTGAAAGCTTCCTTCTTGGCTCTCCTCATTCATTCAACACTTCCCACCAGATTCTCAGGGGCAGTGGAATATTCAAAAGCCTTAGGGAACAGAGAGGTGCCAGGTAGGAAGAACCAGAGTCACTGGGACCATGACAGGCATAAGATGTCAGCTGGCCTCCGTGAACGTCACTGAACCCAGGGACTCATTTGTTCCTGCAGCTAGCCACCACTGCAACTGGACGGCAGATTCAACACCCCCCCACACCCCCCACACCCCCCACACCCCCCGTGTCAGCATTAGATGCACTCAGGAGGATATGCAGGCGCTGTCTCCTTCCCACTTTTGATTCAGACACAAGGGAAGCAAGGCTACTGCTGAAGTAGAAGGCCTGTTATATTTCCTGATGTCGGTTACAGGGGTTAGGAAAGACATGCCACATGTGACAGACAGTGTCCCTGTGGCAGGACAGCTTTTCTTCCTTGGTGAACGCAGGCAAAAGAAAGTCTGGTATTGAAGACCTGCTGACAGGAGCCTTTATGGGCTCCCCAGGTCCAGTCTCCCTGAATGGTTGTAAGACTCTGGCACAGTGCCCTCCTTCCTGGAGTAAGGATGCCTGTCCATAACTCTAGCCATTCAGGTGTAATTCAGTAAGCTGACTGGCTCTCTATAAGTTACTAGGACCACAGGGTGTCCCTGCCTGGTGCCAGCCAACTCCATACCCAGCTACAAAGCTTGCTATATTTCTGACAGCCTGAGCTTCAGGAGCTTGGAACCTGGGCTGCCCATGGGAGAGGAGGCAGGCCAGGCTGGGCTGGATTTGGCTTCATCTGTCTCCAGCTTCTGTCTGGCCTTTTGGCTGTGAGGTGGGATGGGAGGGAGCCTGTGCAGGTCCTTGCCTCTCTCAGGATGATTGCACACTCTCCAGTGAGCAAGGTGACTTGGGGTGGATGGTGAGGGAAGACCTACAGTGGCCTAGAGCCAGAGACCAGGACACACCGCACCACCCAGGCCTGGCCGGCAGGTCTAATTTCCACTGCACATCTTCTTGGCTTCCTCCATCAGCATGGCTGCTCCAGACAGAGATGAATGTCCTGATAAACACTACATGAAAACTCATAATCCCTACAGTCCCTGCCATTCCTGTCCATTCTCTTAAAGGTTAATCTTCTTTTCTCCTTATTAATGATGGGGCACAGCAATCCAGCCAGGTCTCTCCCTGTTTGGGTAGATTTAGGCTAATAGGCTATTTTATTTCCATGGTAACAGCTTCCAGTGTTACAGGAAGATAATTTTCTAGACAAAAGATTTGCAGGTCTTATTATTCAGCATGGCTCTGACAGGAAAGGCGGGGAGGTTGGGCCCAGGAGCTGCCTGGGACGCTACAGTTTCACACACTAGGCACTTTTTTTGCTTCCAGCTTCAGAGTCTCTCAGGCTTGTTAGAGACGTATTGTCAGAAACTGGCAGAAGCTAAATGAAGATATTCTTTAGAAGATAATACCATAAATGCATTTCCTTATCAACTAGTAGGGCCAGAGTGACAATTGGCTTGTGTTATAGTGATTGGCACTATAGCAGGGACCCCTGCCCTTTGCAGAGAGATAAAGAATGACCTTAAAATAGTTCTACTTCCCAGGCACAAGAAAGACAGGCTTGTGGTATATGTATATGCCAATCACATGTTCAATACCTGCTTCCACAGCCACAGGGAACCAGATTACTCGTAGGATGGCCCTTGTTCTTGGAGGGCTTAGAGTCTATTATTGTGCTAGGGGATGGATAGATTGAAATAGAAAAATAGAGAGCTGGAGAAAGACTCCATTGGTAAAGTTCTTGCTGTACAAACACAAGGGCCTGAGTTCCAATCCCAGAACCCATGTAAAAAAGCTGGTCCTGGTGGTGTGTACTTGGAATCCCAGCAATGGAGAGGCAGAGTCAAGGAGATCTTTGGGGATCATTGACTCTCCAGTCTAGCCATATTAGTGAATTCTGGGCAAGTGAGAGACCCTGGAAAGAAAGGGAGGAAAAGAAGAAGAAAGGAAAGGAGGGAGAGAGGAAAGAGACAGAAATAAAGAGATGAAGGAAGAAAGAAAGAATGAAATGAACAGAAAAAGATGTGGAGACACAGACACATGATTTCCAGTGCATTCCTGCTAGCCAATCTACCCAAAACTGCACTTCAGGTTCAGCGAAAGGCTCTATGTCAAAAAGAAATCAGGTCACCCTCTGGCCTAAGTGGCACTGTTGGGAGGTGTAGCCTTAATGAAGTAGGTATGACCTTGTTGAAGGAAGTAGGTCACGTGGGGTCAGGTTTAAAGTCTCTTGCTTAAGCTTCCAACCACGTCATAGTCCACATCCTGTTGCCTTCTGATCAAGATGTAGCCAGCATCATGTCTGCCTGCACACCAACATGCTCCCCACCATGATGATAATGGATTGAACCTCTGAACTATAAGCTGCCACCACAATTAAATGTTTTTCTTTATAAGAGTTGCCGTGTTCACAGTGTCTCTTCACATCAATAGAAGCCCCAATTAAGACTGTCCCTTATAGTTCTGGGCATTTGAATACTTTGTCCCCTGTATCTGATGTTTCAAAGGGCACACATCATTCCCAAGTTGCTTCCTACTTACTGTCTATAGCTCAAGATGAGAGTCCTTAGCTCTCAGCTTCCAGCTCCAGTCACTCTGCCTGTCCACTGCCATGCTTTCTCACCATGATGTTAACAGACTCTTCCCCTCTGGAATTCCAAGTGCCACACAAACTTTTCTATAAACTACGTTGGTCATGGGCTTTGACCAGAGCAATAGAAAAGAGGTCAGAAGACATACCTGATTCTTTTAGAGCCATTTGGAGGTCTGTGTAGGAGAAGAAGCCATTCCCATATTAACTAATCAACTATTGTGAATGTTACCTAGAGTTTGGGGATTCCAATGTGGACCAAATAGATTGATTCTACATTTATACTTGAGGGGGTAAAGATGCACTAATTAATATATAGCATTTTATTAGATCATTCCTCAGAGAAGTTCTTAATGTGGCAAGAAACAAAGAAACAGGAATGTTCTTCCTAGGACGCCTAGAAATGGTTAGGCAAGGTGCGTACTGCACTAGGGGAAGCCAGTCTTCTTATGGGCATTGTAGATTTGTATAGTTATTGTGAGTTTTCTAGTGGAGGAAGGTGGCATCCAAGTTGTCTTCAGGAAGGAATGCCATGTTAAAAATTGCACAAGATTAGCCTCATGGTCTGGTGGAGCTCTGACTATGAGCAAACTCTTCAGAGTCTCTCTCCTCAGGACGTGTAGCCTAGGTAGAAGCTTGAATGATAAAGAGAGGCCAGAAAGGAGACCTAAACACAGGCAACATTGGGTGCTGTTTGGTGCAATGGCATCCCAGGGGCTGAGAAGAGGACATGCAGCTGGCTCTAAGGGGAGGAAGGGACCAGGGTGTCCAGGGCTGTTGAGAAGACACAGAGGACTGTAGGGCGCAATTGGCCCTTGCACAACTTGCTGGAACATTGCATCATGTCACCCAGATGCTAATTAGGTGCTGAGTAGTGACCTATCCGATGTGATCCCTGATTATGCTAATTTGGCACTCCTTACCATTAGCTATATGCTAATGAGGCATTACATTGGGCACCAATCATATAGCTACACGCGTCCCAGCCTCCCTATATAAGCAGGCTGCATTTCAGGCACGGGGTCTTTCTTCCATCATTCTACCTCAACTGAGCTGTACTCCAATAAAGTGTGATCCGAGAAGAATCGTGCATGTGGTGACTCGTCATTCTGCAGGCCAGAAAGCGGCTCACCACAGAGGACCACTCTCCTGGAATTCTGCTTGCTAGGGACACGAGACAGCCACAGGTGGATGGACTAGCAGCAGCTGTGGGAGGAGCTGTGGACAGCTAGTGTGGAAACAAGGCAAACAGTGGCCCACATTCAGGCACATGATGGAGACTGTGCCATCACAGGCACCCAGGATACAAACTAGAGGTCATTTTCTGAGACCCACCAAAAGCTGTCTGAAAGAGCCTCTCTGGGGTGAGGGCTGGGAATCCACACAGCAGGGTTAGGAACAGCACAGGAAGGTCAGTGTCTGTGTCAGCTATATCCTGAGCCTTGTTCCACCCTGGCTGGGTGTGAGAGGAGGCCGTGGGCAAACTCAAGGCTTCCCTTCCTCTTATTAGTCCATTGATTTTCATCAAGACCTTCATTTCCCCCTTTTTTCCAAGTGTTCGTTGAGGGATGACTCCAAGGAGGAGCGAGTTTTGTTCTATGCTGTGGAAGACCTTTAGCTGTAGGATGCCTATGGGAAGGAAGGTAATAGTGTATATATCGAGTCTCTGGTTAGAGAGATCACAGATAAGACATCACAGAGCCCTCCAGACCACCTAAACCAGCACAAGGTACCTCTCTCTCTCTGATCATTTATTTTCATGAGAACACGCACTACCCTCCGTGGTCCTCTTGTTCAATGTCTTGGTCTAAGCTCCATAGAAAAGAGTTTTGTCTCAGCCCATCACTGGCCTCTCAGTACTGGGCAGAATACACAGGCAGAGAAGACATGTGGTTAGTAGCCAGGGAATGGAGAGGACAAGTCAGCTGGGAGGGAGGTTGATGTGGCTATAGGAAGATGACTCCATAAATTCACATGTGGATGGAAATTTCTGTCTTATATGTGTGTCAGTGTCAGTGTGTGTATGCATGTATATTTATATTTGACTGAAGGTAGATATACTAGTCTACATGTGTGACAAAATGACAAAGAGCATGCACATAGACATCTACAAGGGATCAGGCCATCTGGGGTGACTAGAATAAAGTGTTGGCCTATGTTTATTTGTGTCTGTAGCACTCCACTGTGGGTTACATAATGCCACCTCTGGGAGAGCCTGGCAGCATATGCCCATCTCTTTCATCACTTCTAAATTTTATGTGAAACTAGCACGAAATGAGAGAGGGACTTTAGGAGAAAACAACTTTCTGTCTTTCAGTGTGGTGAGTAGCAGAGCCTCTGTTCTTCTTCCTTCCCCATGGCTGACAGCCCTTCTCCCAGGAACTCCTGGCAGCACTGTGCCTTCTGCACCCTGGCAGAGGTTTCTGACTGAGAGAATGCCAGTGTAACTCCTAGGTCTTCCTTGCCAGCTCCAGGTCCCATCCACAGGCCTGTGGACATCCAAATGATTCCCAATGACATCCAGATAAATGGGTGGCTACAGTCCTCATGAGCCTGTGCCATGGAAATCATAGCAGGGCGGGGTTCAGTGTTGCAAGAGAGGCCAGCAGAGACAGGAATGGGAGAAATTACCTGCCTTATCCTTCCCTTCTGCCTCCTATGAGATTCCCACTGTTCATGACACCCCAGTAGTTTTCGTTGGACCTCCTAGTGGCCATCATCTAGAACCTTCCATTTCCTACACTTATCATAATCTTCCCATGGACCCAGCACTGTCCATCAACTACACGAAACCAGGATCCTGAGAAGCACAGCCTGCAGGTGTCCACCTCTTCCCAGGTGGAGCAGGGCAGTGGGGCTTGAGGCCTGTGGCAGTTGGAAAAATGGCCTCCACTGGCTTATACATTTGAATGCTTAGTCATCAGGAAATGACACTACTTGGGAGTAATTAGCAAGTTGGAGGAAGTGTGTCACTGGGGGTAGGTGTTGGGGTTCCTTCCTTTTTTCCTTCCCTCCATTCTTCCTCTCTCCTTCCTCTTTTCTTTCTTTTTTTATGTGTGTGTGTGTGGTAGGGCAGTGGGTGTGTCTGGCTATTACTTACTGTATTATATCCAAGTTAGTTAATCTTGACATGATAATATATTTTGAAATATTACAATAGGTAATTAATGGCTATTGAAAACAATAATCATCTTCCTATAACAACATATAGAAACATCATGGAAAGCCACACATTGGTTTTCTAGATAATTTATATTTATTTATTTTTTTGACATTCATACTACAGTTTCCTCTCTTCCAAGTCTCTGCCCACCCCACCTCCCCTCTACCACCCCTACATCCACTCCTCTTTGGTTTCTATTTAGAAAGTAGCTGTTGACAAAACATGGCATATCAAGTTGTAGTAAGTATGTTGCCTTGTATTAAGGATGGGCAAGATAACCCAGTATGAGGAGTAGGGTCCCAAAAGTCAGCAAAAGAGTCTGAGACAGCCCCTGCTCCCACTGTTAGGAGTCCCACAAGGGGACCAAGCTACACAATTGTCAGTTATATGCAGAGGGTCTAGGTCAGTCTCATACAGGCTCACTGACTGTCAGTTCAGTCTCTGTGAGCATCTGTAAGCCCTGGTTAGTTGATTCTGTGGGTTTTTCTTGTGATATCCTTGACCTTTCTGGCTTTTCTTTTTTTAAGACAATCCTGTGAGCCCAGGGTGATGTGGAATTTGCCTTGTGGCTAAGGATAACTGACCTTGAACTCTTCAACTCTGGATTATTCTTCCCTCATTTCCCCAGGGTTGGAATTATAGATGTGGGTGACAGTGCCTGGTTTTATGCAATGCTGTGATGTGAACCCGGGACTTGGTGCATGCTGGGCAAGCACTCTACCAACTGAGCCACATCCCCTGCCCCAACCAAAAGTTCTGTAAGCTCTGTCCAATGGAGAGGATGCCAGTTGCAGTTCTATATAGCAAACCAACCATTTCCATAGCCTTTCAGCTGGTGATGCCCAATGGGTGGAAGTGAGGGTGGAGGCCATTTCTTTCGGGGTCACTCATTTTCCCAATGCTCTTCCCCTTTGCTCTTCTCCCGTGACTCTGCCTTGCATTTGAGAAGTCCCCGCTGGGAACTTAGAAGGCTGGAGGGAATTGGAACACTTTGACAATGTCAAATTAGTCATCCTAAAAGAAGAGGCAGGGCAGAGGGTAAATACCATCATTCTCAACTGTCAAGAAGGGCAAGGTGGCTCCTGCTCAGCACATTTCTCATCTCCCCTCTTCTTGCTATGGGATCTTATCCAGCAGCATCACCTGGTGTTTCAGGCAGAAAGTCCTGACAAAGGCCAGGGCTAGAATGCAACCGGAAGTTCCAATACACACAGGACTCAGGGACACAAGACAGGCTTCACAGAAATAACTGATGTGTATTTTACATCAAACTAAGTGGTCATAAATATGTAATAACATGGCCGCTACTTTTAAATATATCCCCTGCTATTTTGCAATGGTCTCATCTGGGTTCATCTAGATACCTTGTAAGAATCAGCAGGAAAATGTAACAAGAACTCTGCTAATACTGCCTGTGACACTCAATCAGGCTGCTCTCCCCAGGTCTTGCTAATGTTCCTTGTGGCCTCAGGGGAGATAACTCTCACCACCCTAGCTGCCAGTCTCAAGTCTGTGACACTGGACTGTTACATCCTCCTGCTGCTGACATCATGCTACTATCAGCTGGGGAAGAAGAGCTGGGAAAAGATGACTCTTCCTGGGACAGCTGAAGTTTGAAGTAAAAAGCTAGGAACCAAGGTAGCCATGCTTACTCTGTGAGGTAGGCCATGGCGAGAGAGAGAGAGAGAGAGAGAGAGAGAGAGA
>PVIH01011882.1:0-66591 GCA_004025045.1 Sigmodon hispidus | reverse complement strand
GGCGGAACCGGAAGCAGTGTGAGGTCAACTCTCCCTCCCAGGCCAGGATACAGGCGCTGAGGCCCGCCGAGCCCTCCTCACCTCTGGTCAGGGTTCGAATCCGCCCCTCAGAGACCCCTGCAGTTAGTTTGCTCAGTTCACTCAGTTCGGGGTCGCGGTAGGGGTCCTTGCAGATACCCTCAGCAGCAGCAGGAGCTGCTGGTGTGGCCAGGTGCAGAGTTCAGCTGCCCCTGCTCCAGAGTGCGCTGGGACGCCGCAGAGAGCACAGGTCCCGGTGGCGGAACCGCAAACTCTTTCTTTCTAAAGTTGCATTCACCAGGATATTTTTATCACAGCAGCAGAAAAAGACCTTAGGCCAAGCCTCTGTTTGAAAGATCTACAAAATGAAGGAATCTCCTTCTGAGGAGACACGTCTTAGTGGATTCCTGGTTCAACCTGAGTACCTTGGGACTGGGATCAATGAGAAGGGTTGGGAGAGAAGGGATAGTCAAGGTTTGAGTCAACACAGCACACGTTTGGTTCTTCCAGTGGCTGACTCCTTCTTAGTTTCCTCATCACAAATAGCCCTAGCTTCCTAAGTCCCATCCATCAGTCTCCCCTATTTGCCCCCATCAAGGTACATGTTTTTAATTTATAGTCTGTTTCACCAGCTGTCAGTCACTGCCACCAGCAGAATGTAAACTCCGTGAGAGCTGGGGCAGTGTTTACTTGTTCACTCCCTTGTTCCTAGCCCCTGGTATGTCATATAGTTTAAATATAGAAAGGTCAACATAGTCTCAAGTGTAGCACTATTTAGGGATATGATAGAACTTTAGGAGGTGAGGCTAGCTGAAGAAAGTAGGACACTGGAGGCATAGTCTTAGGAGTAATATCTTGCTTTAGACTCTCTGTGTATATATGTATCTATCTCTGTCTGTCTATCATCTTTCTATTATCTATCTATCTCTCTATCATCTATCTACTCCCCTCTCTGCTTCCTGGATGCCATGACACAAGCATCTCACACACTCTTCCAAACCATGGTGTTTTACGTCACTATGCTACAGGCTAGCTTTTTTTTTTTTTTTTTTTTTAACTTGACACAAGCCAGAGTTATTTTGAAGAGTGACCCAACCAATTGAGGGATTGGCTTCCATCACATGGCCTGTGGACAACTCTATGGAATATTTTTTATTATGACTGATTGATGTGGGAGGACCCAGCCTACTGGAGATAGTTCCTAGGAAAGTGGTCCTGGGGTGTATAAGAAAGCCTGTTGAACAAGCCATGGAGAGCAAGCCAATAAGCAGTGTTGCTCCAGGG
This sequence comes from Sigmodon hispidus, assembly GCA_004025045.1. Classification (NCBI taxonomy): domain Eukaryota; kingdom Metazoa; phylum Chordata; class Mammalia; order Rodentia; family Cricetidae; genus Sigmodon; species Sigmodon hispidus. The sequence goes on along the minus strand of PVIH01011882.1, from coordinate 65,289 downwards.
CCTCTGTTTCAGTTCCTGCCTTAAGTTCCTGTTTTGACTTTCATAAATTATGAACTTTAAGGTGTTAAAGGAAATAAACCCGCTTTTCCATGAGTTGCTTTTGATCAGGATATTTTATTGAAACATTAGGAAGCAAACTTGGATAGGCTCAGAAACAATGGAACTGACTGACTAAACAGAAATCACTTAACACATGATCTAGACTTTCCTCCCTTTAAGTATATTTCCTTGGGTATTTGTTACAGAGTGAGAAAACTGACCAGTATAGTAAATATTCACTAACTGTATTCTGAATGGCTTCATTAATGAACAAATAAATGGGTGGATGGATGGGTTGATGAATAAATGAATAGATGGATAAATGAATGGGTTGATTGATGAATGAATGGATGGACAGACAGATAGATGGGTAGCCCTATGAGGATGGGAGAAAAAAATATTAGTAGAAAGGGAAATGCTCCTCCTGCCTTCTGAGGGTTTAATACTTGTCTCTGTGAAGTTAACAGTAAACAGAGTAGCAAGAATATAGATTATATGAATTCATATATGTAATTGAATGCACAGAGGCATCACAGGAAAGACAGTGAGCACCCCCAGACCCAATGAGATCTCAAATCTCCCATATCCTTTTGATGAAGGAAAACAGCATAGGGGAGGGTCAAATAAATAATCAAATTATTTGGACGATGAACATCTTCAGAATAGATGAGAACCTGTGACAAAGTCATCAGGCCAATGACAAACTCCGGTTTCATCTCCTGGGGTGGGTTTCATGTTCCCTGGCTGATGGGCTTCTAGCAGAGGGGATTCATGGCAACTGAGTTTCCTTAGGCATGTGCAGAAATGCTAGGAAGCCCATCTTAGCTCACACTGCCCCCTCACTAAACCTTCATCTTGAAGTCCAAGTGGCAAGTTTTGGGGTGAAACTCCTTAACTCCATCACTATCCATGGAACCTCCACATGTGTTGAGATGGGATCAACATCAAAAGAGGTGGACTCAAGGGAAGTTCCCCTGGACTGAGGCATGGCAGGCAGCATCTCTCAGTTTGATCCCTCCTGCCCTGTTTCCTTGTGAGAGGAAGGGAACCTAAAGGAGAGATGCTTGCTTAAATCCACACGCCCGCCTTGAGATGTGTTAGCTCCAAGTTCTAGCCTAAAAATACTCCTCTCTGATATCAAGGACAAAATTTATAAACATGAAAGTGGTTATTATGGTTTAATCACAGGTTTGGTGGTAGTGACTCTTGGCAATCTCTCTGGGGCATTAAGGAGAGCAGAGTAAATATGTCACAAAGGTGGTATTTTTAGACTCACCCACCCTTCCAAAGTAAACGAGAACATCCCTTCAGAAGGTCCTTGTGACTCCCTAGGTCCCACCCCACCCCTTGATACTCAGTAGTCAGTGGGGATTAAGATGGCTGCCACTAAGTGGTATAGAGTGAAGGGCTGGGTGGGTACTGCCTAGGATCCACTTGCTTTTCTGTCAGATGTCATGGAAAGCCCTGGCTTGAAGTTCAAAGTAGCATGTTTAGAGATAACTTTTTCCGAATTTCTACAGTATACATAGAATTTCTACATTTGTTGAAGTGGAATTAGGACCCTAAGGATAGGAGCTCCCCAGGATTGGGACATAGTAAGTGGAATCTTCAAATCTGAGTCTAACAGGCAGATCCTTCCCAGACTTGGAAGCAGCAAGCAACATCTGCATGCTTATGTGCTCTGGGTCCATAGCTAATTCACACACCTCTTTGACTGAAAGCTAAATGCAACTAATGAGAAAAAAGAAACCTATTCCCAAAGAATTCCTTTCTCCCAGGCAACTTTGGGGACATGAAGTCACTGGTAGTATGCACCCAGCTCAAGAGCTTGAGGCAGGAGAATCAGTTGATCCCAGAAGCTCAAAGTCAGCTTGGGCAACATAGCAAGACTCTGGAAGAAGAAAGAGGAGGAAGAAGGAGAAACTAGGGTAAGGAGGAGAAGAGCGAAAAAAGAGGAGAACGGGGAGAAAGAGAAGGGAGGAAAATAAAGACGAATAAGATGGGAAGACAAAGAGGAAACTGAGGAAGAGGAGTAAGAGTAAGAGAAAGAGAAATGAACAGTCCTGGAGGCTTCAAGACTACTCTGGGACTGAGCCCTAGAGCCAGGCACCCAACCAAAAGAGTTTTCCACACTGCATCTTTGAGCCCATGCTGTAAGGCTTTAAGGATGAAGTTGGTACCCCACCATGAAGAATGAGCTCTATCACACACAGTCAGCTGGTTAGGGCTAAGGTCAAGAGCATCCCAGGGAAGAGAAAGTGTATTTTGTGAACTTTTGCAACATGATAGATGCTGTGCTTGGGACTTCACCTGTGGGCATCATCTCTCCCAGTCTTCATAATGGCCCTATGGGGTCAGCACTGATAGCGCCCTCTGTTTATAGATGGAATTATAACTTTCCCAGGGTCACATAGCAGATGAGCTTTTGAACCTAGAACCACTCCTCAGAGTCTATGGTTTTGTCTAAGCAGCTTATTTCGTGCTCCCCCAGGAGAGTTTGGCTAACAGAACATATTGGTTTAGGCCTCATCCAACCAATTGTCCTTCTATTCATTTTCAGGTGAGGACTATAACATAATACAAACTCAGTCTTCATCTCCAGTTCCCATTACTAGAGCTCCTAAACCCTTAAAATCCCTAGGTTGAATTTCCATTTATTATTCACAAACCCTTCTAAACCTACTAAATTATACTAATTAATAAAGTCTTTTAGAGGGCCCCCAGATAGCATCAAGATGGAGGCTGATTGCCAGAACTTTCAGTCCCTCCAGAAAGGGCTGGAGATTGAGTGAGTCACCAATAGCTAATAATTTGATTGATCGTGCCTGCATAATGAAACTTTCATTAAAACAACAACACCCGTAAGCCCCGTGGCTCATGGAATTGAGTACACTGCAGTGTCTGGAAGTCTTGTGGGTCTGAGACAAGACAGGCTAAGATCTTAATTCCTCATACATGGTATCAGTTTTGAATTAAAATGTAGGAGACTCTATTAGTGCTGCAGAATTGGTACATAGTGGGAAAAGCCTGATTTATTAAGTAAACCACAGATGAAAGTTAACAGTAGGAACTTTAAAGACATGTAATTCCTACAGAGCTGACTCACATTCACACTCAGATCTCTGGTGGGCTCAGGACTCAGACCTGCTCTTTTCAGCGGGGTTCTCTAGATGAGGGCTTCTTAAGTGCTTTCCATTCATAGCCCCCTTAACTCACGGAAGCTTTAAAAACTATCTCCACTGCCAGGTGGTGGTGCACTCCTTTAATCCCAGCACTCAGGAGGCAGAGGCAGATCTCTGAGTTCAAGGACAGCCTGGTCTACAGAGAGAATCCCAGGATAGGTAGGATTCCACAGAGAAATCCTGTCTGGAAAAACCAAACACCCTCTCCACCCCCCCCCAAAAAAAAATCCTACTTCCAGTAGACAAGTATATAAAATGGGTATGCAGAGGAAATATTTCCTGATAATCACCTGTGAAGAAATTTATTTTAAAATAGTTCTATAAGGGCAAATGTACAGCAAATGTACAGCATTCCTATAAGCCTAGCACTTGGGGCATGAATGCAGGAGGATCAACAGCCAGCAAGCAGGATCAGCAGATAAAGGTGTTGTTTCAGAGCTTAATGTCCTGATAAGTCCTGAGATCCACACTGTGGAAGGACAAAGTACAAGATGTCCAATGACCTTCGCAAGTTCACCATAGCATGCCCACACCTACACACACCAATGAATAATTAAATGTAATTTTAAAAATTCAAGAGTTCATGATCATGAGCTAAAGAAATGCCTCTGTAGATAACAGCACTTTCTGTGAACATGAGGACTTGAGATTGAATCTCTAGAACCTATGTGAAAAGGCAGGAATGCTGCAACTGCCTTTAACTAGCACTGTGGGGAAGGAGGTAGCAATAAGAAGATCTTGCTGACTGCCTGCCTAGCTCCAGGGCCACTGAAGGACCCTGTCTCAAAGTTATGATAAACAGAACACTTGACATCCTTCTCTAACCTATGTAAGCAAGCAAATGGGCATGCACATACAGACACACACACACACACACACACACACACACCCAAAAAATAAAATAAAGAATAAAATAATTCAAGGTCATTCTCAAATACACAACTAGATTGAGACCAGACTGAACTACATAAGACCTTGTCTGAAAAAAAATCTTTGGTATGCATATGATATTACCATTTATTAAAGAAAACATCACTTATTTTTTTATAAAGAATTATAGTTTTGCTGAATGTTTGGTATTGCAGAATAAAGCATCCCCCCCCCAAATTTGGGAGATTACTAAGCAATGATTTTGTAATCATCTGTGCTGTAAGCCCTGCTTTCCATAAATTCATAGAACCAATGGCAGAAGTATGTTGTCTAGAAACTGCTACAAATACTATCTCAACCACGAGTGGTAGCACACACCTATAATCCCAGCACTCGGGAGGCAAAGGCATATGTGTGGATCCCTAAGTTTGAGCCCAACCTGATCTACTAAGATAGTTCCAGGAAAACCAGGGCTACATAGAGAAAAAAAACGCTATCTCAAAATTCAAGAGGGGGAGAGGGAGGGAGGGAACGAGAGAGGGAGGGAGGGAGGGAAGGAGGGAGGGAGGAAAAATTCTATCCTAACCTCAAGCCAAAATTTATCAAATTGTTTTTTATGAGATTCAGTTAACAGTTCAAACAGCAATTTCTAAAAATCAAGCGTTCTAACACAATATACTCCAGAGATATATGGATTTGATACTTGTATGAGGACGGTGGGAATGTATTAAAAGCCTGTTTTCCATAATTAGATCATTATGTTCCTATAAGAGCTGAAATTTTGCATGTACAGTAAAAACACCACAACTCATAAATAAAATATTCTTAACTCTGAACCAAGGCAATTCAGGCAGCATCAACAGCCTTGTGAGGTTTGATAGCATTCAACTATAAAGTGCTCCTGTGTTCAGAACAGGCACTGAAGTCATGATGCTTCCCATGTGAGTGCTACCAGGGATACCAGGATCTATTACAAGTTTGGTTGATGTGACTTGATTCATTTTGGGTCATTGAGTATACAGAAATCTTTTATGGTTGCTAAAGTTTTTATGACCCCACATTCAGTTACCCCATAAGGGTTTGCATATAGTTTAAGCATTTACCTATTCTCTAAAGGAAGAGAACAACAGCATATGTGTGAAGACATATTGGCCTACCTTACGTGGTTCTAAGCCCAGTAATCGGACAATAGCACTCTATACTTATATTCTGCAAAGAACCCAGTTGCTACTCTAAGGTGCCCCAGAACAAGAGGACCGATGGTGTAGCCCCAGTCAGAATCTGAAGGCCTAGAAACATTCTTAAGAGTCATTGGTGTGAATTCATCTTAAAAGGTCCAAAAAACTAGAGTCTGGTGTCCCCAGGCCATGACAGTACCAATGGACACCCAAGAAGAAGAGAATTCACCTGTTCTGGCTTCTTCTTCTTTTTTTGTTTCATTGGTGACTCCACGCTCTAGATGGTGCCCACATTTGCACCAGATTTTTGCCACTCAGATGCTCTCCTGTGTTTCAAGCTGGAAACACCCTAAGAGTCTAAAAGAGCTGTGTCTGCTGATCTCCTAAGGTGACTCTTGATCTTATCAAACTGACAACTATGGCAAACTGTCACAACTGACCAGTTAGAACCTGGCATCCCTTAGACTCTAGTACTATCTGTGAGACTGTTTCCAGGATGATGGGTGCAGAGTTCCATAACAGAAAGGCATGCATTCATGGGTCCATCTCTTCTACTGACTTACTCTGGGACCTGTGAGTATTTAAGGAAAGTTACACTAGATTGGGGCTGCATAATGTGAACAAGAAAGGTATCAGCATCACTCAGAGGCTGGATAGAGATGCATGCCAGGGCAGCTCAGGTCATGACAGTAGGAACTCACTGGAAAAGCTGTTCACATCACAGGACAGATGGCAGAGAACAAGGCAGAAACCAGAGAAGGTATAATGTGCAAAATATAGGCTGAGTTTTCTCATCCAGGCAGCCGCTTCCCAAATAACCAGAAGAGAGGCTTATCTTTAATTATAAATACTCAACCAATAGTTCCAGGCTTGTAACTAACTAGCTCCTACAATTTAATCCATTTATATTAACCCATGTGCTGCTCCAAGGCTTGTGGCTTTTACCTCTATCCCATTTTTGTGTGTCCAATTCATTCTCCATCTGGCTGGCAACTCCTCTGGCTCTACCTTTCTTCATTCTCAGTTTGGCTTTCCCACCTAACTTTATCCTCTTCAGCTATTGGCCAATCAGATTGCTTATTAAACCAATCATAGTGATATATATTCACATGATATACAAAAGGGTCATTCCACAACAGCAAAAATCCACTACTAATATCCCACTTCCAACAGCCAGGTTCCACTTTCTGAATGATCCATAGCATCTCTACCACTAGCTTAGGAAAAGGTGTTCTCTATAAGCCTAGGGGTGTGTGGGGGCACTTCAGATTCCCATTAAAGGGACACAGACACTTGGTAGAGTAGAGGGGTTAGAGGCCAAAGTTCAAGACAGCATGGGCCTTCAGTCTCCTTCCCATCTCAGAGACCCACACTGTATCTCATTCCCACTTTGTCTTTTCTACTCTGTGTCTGTTCCAGGCTGGGGAAGCTCCACCCACACCCCATATCCCCAACAGCAAGGAAATGTAGCTAAGCTGATAAGCCTAGTTATATAGATTATAACCTCTGTCTAGAACCTCAAATGCTCTGCTGGGATATTCTTTCTTAGAAAAGGGTGGGCAAGAAAGAAATACAGAGAAACCACACAGAAAAAGTATGTCAACCAACAAGGCAGTCTGTCTCTCCTCTGCACAAATAATCAAACTGTAAAATTTGGAGTCAATACTGAAACCCTTGGGATGAACGCAGCAATCAAGACCTTACCTAGCATGCCTGGAGCCCTGGGTCCTATCATCTTGTCTGTAAGCATTCCCAAGGCCTGCATTCCCCTGGGATGGAGCAGAGCTGCTGCTATGCCCTGGGTGTGGCTATGCAAACATGGGCCCACTCGCCCTTTTAAAGAAAGTGCTCACACAAGACCCCTCCCATTTTCTCTTTCGCTTCTCCGCTTCTCTGTCTGCTTTCCTGCTAATAAACTCTAGTGTGGTATTCCTGGTGTTGAGATTCTATTCACACGTAAAAAAACCAACCATGTCATCATAAATTAGAGTGATAATTTTTATTGTGTGTGCGTGTGTGTGTGTGTGTGTGTGTGTGTGTGTACATGTGGTTATGTACAGGCAAAAGTCAGAGGTCAGCTTGTAGAAGTCAGTTCTTCTCTTCAACTATGTGAAGTCCGGGTCTTTAGCTTCGGCGCCTTGACTGAGTAAACCATCACCAGGCCAAGAGTGATGATTTTCAGTCCATATTACTTAGAGGGAAAAATAAAAACAAAAAAAGTAAGGTTTGTAATGTGAACAAGAACATGCAAACTGTTCTATAAAGTGAATGTGCTTAGGCGATGTGTCCATTTATGGGAGAGTAATATTTGAGGGTCGCACAGATGTTTGCAGCAGGTACCTCGGCAAGTCTCGGGTTGCAAGAGGGTTTTTTTTTTCACCTTGTGAACATCTGCATTTACATAAGTCTATTAAAAGTTTAATGTGGATAATAAAAATGCTAAAATATGATCAGGAGAGAGAATTAAAAGACTAGACACTTAAGATAAAATGATTCTTTTGTTGAAATTCTCATAAAACAAGGCTGAGATAAAAAGACAAAAATAGATGCAATTTGAAATAAAAGAATGAAAATCAATGCAAAGAAGTTGTAACAATCATACATTTAAAGTTAAAAAAAAAAGCTCACAAAGTACTCTGCTAAAGATGGAGGGGGGTGGACATGGAGGGGGGCAGACACAGTGTGGTGGGGGGGCAGACACAGCAGAGGCAGGGTAGAGGGCAAAGTTCAAATCAGAGAGCTGTTTTTGTCTGGCTTCCATGATGGAAAAATCCCCACTCTTGTTCTGAAAATACCCTGAGGCTCCTCCCTCCACCCCACAGCCCTGTGCTTCAGCTTCTGTCCCCCATTGACCTTTTCAGAGTCTGTTTGGCAACACAGGGTGCTGTGCAACTCTTTCAATCCACAAAACACACCCAAGGCCTATTTTACCATGACTGAGCTGAGGGGTCTCAAGCAGGATACCCAACACTGTCTTTTGCAGCTTAGTGAGTTTTGTGGCACTCTCTGAAATCCTACCCTCAGAACAACTAGTCACCCTCACCAGAGCAAGGAGGAGCTGAGTTCCAAACCCAGGCAAGTTCATTGACACACATGAGGAGATGAGAACAGCTCTCAGCAATCAGTTATCTCCTACTGTGGTCCTGAGGAACATCTGAACTCAGGCTGTCTGGCTTGCTAGCAAGTACCTGGACCTGCTGAACCACTGTCAAGCTCTGTGGTTTTCCTTTTTTATCAGGCTTAGCTTGGGAATCACATATTTTGATATTTTGTTTGCTTTCTCCTAGGGACATTTTTCTGTTGCATGCCTTCAAAGGTTTTGAAGAGCAGAACATCTTGAGGATCTATTGAATTCCTTCAGGTGGGGCAGAAGTTTAGATTTCTCTCAAACATACATCAGCACTAAATAAAAGGAAGGCTCTGCCTCCTTCAGGATCAGAGTCAGGAGAACACTAAACACAAGAAACTTTCTTATTTCATCCTCTCTCTGACTCTGTTTCTCTGTCTCTTTCTTTGAGGCATCCCCAAAGCCAGAAAGGACATCAAAGGGTCACCAATAGATATCATTATTGACCAGAATTAACAAAAGACACCAAACTAGTCCAGAGGTTAGCCACTGCATTCATGTTTAACGGCTGCTAGATGAGGTCATTATAATATAATTAGCCCTAGATGCTCTGTCATCCACTGGGTGGCTAGCACCAGGTATTATGAAAAGGTGCTTCCCTTTCCTGTGTTTTCAAAAGTTCTCAGAGCGAGAAGAGTATCTCACAGTTTAGAACAGCAGTTCACAACCTCTGGATTGCAATCACTTTGGGTGATAAATATCAGATATCCTGCATATAAGATATTTTCATTATGATTTATAACAGTAGCAAAATTACAGTTATGAAGTAGCAACAAAAATAATTTTATGCTTGGAGTCACCACAACATGAGGAACTATGTTAAAGGGTCACAGCCTTAGGAAGGTTGAGGAGCACTGGTGTAGAAGGATTTCCCTGGGCAGCCTGGATAGTACCCTGCCACAACTATAGTCTTGACAATTCCCCATTTCTTTTGCTGCCACTGCTGTGCTGCTGACACACTGCTCAGTGACCATATGATTCCTGTCTATTCTTCACTATCAGTACCACTGCAGAAGCTTCCTGCCACTACTACCTGTCCATTTCTCAATGTAGCTAATGTGGAAACACCTTCAGTTTGCAGACATTTATAAAATGGGCTTGCTGCCTTTACTAAGAGACTCAGGCCTCATAACTCATGGAGACTATGTTCAGCATCCTTAGCCATCAGGAAAATGCAAATCAAAACTACATTGAAATTCCATCTCATTCTCGTGTTGGAATGACTATCATCAAGAAAACAAGTGACAATAAATGCTAGTGGAGATGGGGAAAAAGACTTATTTAATGCTAATGGACATGTAAACTTGTGCAGCCACTGTGAAAATCAATGTGGAGGTTCCTCAGAAAGCTAAAAATACAACTTGCATATGATCCAGCTATGCCACTCTAGGTACATACTCATAGTGCCAAAGTCAGCACAGCACAGGAACAACTGCACATCCATGTTTATCACTGTATTACTCACAACAACAAAGTTATGGAGTCAGCCTAAATGCATATCCATATCCATATCATAAAGAAAATGTGATGAAAGGTCGTGTGTGTGTGTGTGTGTGTGTGTGTGTGTGTGTGTGTGTAGAAAGAAGTTTCTGTCCCGGTCTAATCCCATGGTTCAGACCTGCCTGCCATCACTTATCTGGACCAGCAATCCCAAAGTCCCAACAAAACACACAGACATTTATATTAATTTCATCCTGCTTTGCCTATGTCTCAGGCATATTGCTAACTAGCTCTTTCATCTTAATTCAACCCATTTCCATTAACGTGTCCTGCCACGTGGCCTGTGGATCACCTGTGTTACCTTATGTGCTGATTCTTTGACAGCTGGATGGTGTCTCTGACTCCACCCTCCTTCTCTTACCTATGCTCCCATTTCTCCGCCCACTCCTATGGTACCCACAATAGGCCAAAACAGTTCCTTTATTTATTTCACAGCATACAGAAAAACATTCCCACATCACATATGTGTGTATGTGTGTGTGTGTGTGCATGTGTACATTGGTAAATTATTTAGCCATAAAAAGGAAGGAAATTAATGTCATTTTGGAGTATAACAGGAAAATAGATGGATCCAGAGATCATCATTTTTAAACAATGTATAATCTAGTTTTTGTTTTGTTTCAGTTTTTGGTTTTGGGGTTTCTTTTTTTTGTTTTTTGTTTTTGTTTTTGTTTTTGTTTTTGTTTTTCGGGTGGTAATGGCGCACAACTTTAATCCCAGCACACAGGAGGCAGAGGCAGGTAGAACTGAGTTTGAGGTCAGCTTGGTCTACAGAGTGAGTTCCAGGACGGTCAAAGCTACAGAGAAACCCTGTCTCTAAAAGCCAAAACCCCAGCTCCTGCAGCAGCCAGGGGGAGGGCCAAAGGGAGGACACAGGTGGAGCAGGGTAAATAGATTTAATGTGTAACAGGACAAATGGGGAGAAGAACCTCCCTCCCCCACCCCAGAACCAGCCCTTCTCCAGTGAAGTCCTGGAGCTCACATGCCTGGGAAGTCCCATGCCTGCTCAGCCCTAAGGTTCCCAGGTCCCAGGAAAAGGCGGGAAAGAAGTTCAGGGGTTCAATCCCGAGAGTTCAGGAAGGCAACACAGGAGTTAACTGAATTTAGCTTTGGAGAAATCCATCCAGAGATGCTAATCCATAAACTTCTTCAGGATTTCCTGTTTCTTCTGCTCATCCGATGTGGGCAAGCCCATGGACTTCTGCCTTTGGTCATACATCATTTTTTCCACCATGCTGCGAGTCTCACTGTCCAGGTCAGACAGCTTGGAGTTCTCAGGGTTAATCTTCTTGGTATTGATTTTGGGGTCACTGGTAACCAAGCGGCTCCACCATTCCATCTTATTGATCTTCTCCAGATGCACGGTCACCACCTTGCCATCCTCGATGAGCCATGAGCTCTCCTCCACCTTCACCTCATTGTACAGCTCTTGGGGTTTCTTTTAAATATGAAAGTGGAAGGGGAACTCTTTGGGAAATTGAAGAACATGGGGAGAGAGAGAGAGAGAGAGAGAGAGAGAGAGAGAGAGAGAGGAGTGGATATGATGAGAGATGCATGCTCACAGTTACTCACATGATGTTCGGAATCAGATAAAACAGCATAGTTTAGAAGCTAGAGAGATGTCTCACAAAGATACACATAAATAAAATAAATCTCTTAAAAATAAAAATAGTGGCGTGTCATTTTTTTAGTGTAGAAAAAGAGCATTTCTCCCTTGTTTCCAAATATCCATACAAAAATGGATGTTATCAACATGTGAGTGTGCCACAATGTATTTTAAAATAATTTTTACATCATTTTTTATTTTTGAATAATTGTTTTATGTGGAATATTCTTTTATACTGTGTGAATATATGCTTTTTGGTTGACTTAATAAACAAGTTGACTGGCCGACAGCTGAACAGAATAAGGTTAGGTGGGAGAGCCACACTGAGAACGCTGGGAGGAAGACAGGTGGCGTTTAAGGAGTCACCAGCAGATGCAGAGAGAAGTAAGATGAGCATTCAGTACTGAGAAAGGTACCAAGCTAGGTGGAAAACATAGATAAGACATATGGGTTAATTCAAATGTAACAGTTGGCTAGTAATAAGCCTGAGCTATTGACCAAGCATTCATAATTAATATTTAGCCTCTAAGTGGTTACTTGGGAGTAATTTGAGGAACAGAAACTTTCATCAATACTTTTATTTTTAATTATATGTATTGTGAAATGGGTTCATATGAATGCAAGGTGGCCAAAAAGGCAAGAGGCATCAGATGCCCTGGAGTTGAAGTTATAGGTGATTATGAGTCACCCAATGTCTTATAGTGTTTCTATTGCTGTGAGGAGACACCATGACCATGGCAACTCTTTTAAATAAAAACATTTAATTGAGTTGGCTTACAGTTCAGAGATTTAGTCCATTATCATCATGGTAGGAAGCATGACAGCGTACAGGCAAACATAGTGCAGGCAAACATCGTGCTGGAGAAGAAGCTAAAAATTCTACATCTTGGTTCACAAGCAACAGGAAGAGATTGTGAGCCATACTGGGCATAGCTTAAGCACCTCAAAGCTCATCCCAACAGTGACACACTTCTTCCAACAAGGTCATACTTGTAATAATGCTACTCCCTATGGGCCAAGCATTCAAACACATAAATCTATGGGGCCATTCCTATTTAAACTATCATGTTCTACTCACGGGATCCCATAGGCTTGTAACTATAAGATTATGCAGAAATGTATTCAGTCCAACTTCAGAAGATCCTATAGTCTGTAACAGTCTCAACTCTGTTTAAAAGTCTAAACTTAAAGTCTCTTTTGAAATTCATGTACTCTCTTAACTACAATCTCCTGTAAAATTAACATGAAGACACAGATCACATACTTCCAACATTTAATGGCACAGGATATACATTACCATTGCAAAATTGAATAAAAGGATCATAGTGAGAAAATCTGGACCAAAGTAAAACTGAAAGCATCTGGGAACATTCCAAACTCTGCATCTTCTTGTCTGATGTCAAAGTACTTTTCAGATCTCCAACTCCTTTCAGTTTTGTTGACTGCAACATACTTCTTTCTCATAGGCTGCTTCCATTCTCTGTAAGTTGCTCTCCTTGACAAGTATCCCACAGCTCTGGCATCTCCAACATCTCTGAGGTCTCCAAGGCAATCCAGGCTTTACCCTCACAGATTCACACAGTGACCTTTCTGGGCCTCCATCCAGGGATACCCCAATACATGCTTGGCCTCAGTGACTTTCCTTAGTTACCAAGGAAGAGTCCATAACCCCTTCCTTCTATACTCTAAAGCCAGAACCTCGTGGCCAAAGCTGACATGTTCTACTGTTTGCTAGGGCTGGAACATGGCCCTTCATTCAATTACATCTTCACTTGCTTTTCTGTTTTCAGAGCTTTCCTTTACTGCCTAAGCTTGGATGTCCTGGAACTCACTCCGTAGACTAGGCTAGCCTCAAACTCAAAGATCCACCAGCCTCTGCCTTCCTTCTGAGTACTGAGATTAAAGGTGTGTGCCACCCCATCTGGCCCCAAGTTTTTCTTTAATTCTGTTTTACTTTTCTTTAATTTCTTTTCCCAAAGTCGCTGGGTGGGGTTTTGCACTGAGGTCACCACTTCCTTCATTTCTTTTCTTAATCAATTTATCTCCCTGAACAGAGGAGTTTATCTCCATTACACCTCCTTGGTACCCCTTTTCTCCTCAGTATTTATACTTTTACTTGTTCAGCTTGCTCCTTTTCATTATAAATCTGCATAAGAGTGAACACTAGTAGCCATACAACAGAGTCAATACTAGGCTGTTTTGAAATTTTCTCTGCCAACAGATTTCACCCAAAGCTGTCCAATTTAGCCCCCCAAAAAAAGAAAGCTTCTTAGACACAGATTAAAAACCAGCCACATTCTTTACCAAAATATTAAAAGAACCATCTCTAGACAACATAGAAACATTCTTCTACTCTGAAACTTCTTGAGCCAGCACCCCACAGTTTAAGTTACCCTCAGCGCCACTGTCTTCCATGTTCTTACAGCTTGCCCATCACGCACTTCTTAAAGAGCCCTACTGCTTTCCTAGCCCAAAGTCTAAATTCCTCTAAACCAAAGCATAATCAGGTCTATCTCAACAATACACTACCCAGTCCCTGGTACGAACTTCTATGTTGCTTAGGGTTTCTATTGCTATGAAGAGACACCAGGACCATGGCAATTCTTATAAATGAAAACATTTAACCGGGGCTGGCTTACACTTCAGAGGCTTAGACCACTACTGTCATGGCTGGAAACATGGCTGCATGGAGGCAAACATGGTGCTGGAGGAGCGAAGAGTTCTACTTCTTGATCTGCAAGCTGCTGGAAGAGACTGTGCCCCATTGGGCATCACTGAGTATATGAGACCTCAAAGCCTGCCTCCACAGTGACTCACTTCTTCCAACAAGGCCACACCTCCTAAGAGTGAGTGCCACTGCCTATGGGCCAAGCATTCAGACACAGGAGTCTACAAGGACCATTCCTATTCAAACCACCACACCCAATGGGAGTGCTAAGAGTCAAATTTAGGTCCTCTGGAAGAACAGTACACACACTTAACCACTGATCCATCTCTTCTGCCCTCCATTTGACTTTTTTTAGGGGGGGGACAAATAGCTTGTTTCTTATTTGTTGTTCTTACTACAATGATACCACTGATAAACAACTACACATAATCTGTTATTATAATGGGGTTTTCCCCCAGGACAGCTTTTCAGAAACAGAACTGTGGATCAAAGGCAATGAGGAGGCTTCTAAACTCTGGCCACAAATTATCAGACGGTTTTCCTAAAGCTTGGCCAGTGTCTTTCCTTCACCAAGAATATTCTAAGAGCTTTGGTCTAGAGTGCTCTCCAAAAGATCAAGTATGGTAGATTTGGGCCCCACCTGGTAGCACCATTTGTGAGATGGTATCAGAGAGATACTGGTATAAGTAAGTTAGTGCCTATGAATTAGTTAATAGCTGGAAGGATTATAAAGGGATAGGGCCTAGATGAAGAAAGAAGGAGGGAGGAACACACGTCTTTGAGGAGCATAACTTGTTCCTACCTCACCAATTTCTCTCTGGCTCCCACTGTCCCTTCTGCCGCTGCCTTCCTGCTTCACTGCTTGCTCATTGCCAGGAAGCCATGCCTCCACAGAAACACACAGAGATAGGCCCAAACAACAAGGGACTGAAATCTCTGAAGCCATGAGCCAAAACAAATTTTCTCCCCTTTAAGTAGGTTTTCTCAAACATTTTTGTTCTAGCACAGTCAGACAAACAGATACAAAGCTTTGACTCCAGCTTCTCGATCATTCAGTGCCCTGTGCTTGGCTTTCCTTAAATATTTACCTATTTACTAAGAATTTGTTCTGGCTCTCATTTGTTGGATGACAGACCATGTTAAATGCTTTTATTAGGATCATGTGTTCATGTTCACATAGAGAGCGCATGTCCTTTGTGACTATTCACACTTGAGTATTATTATGTGTGTGTGTGTGTGTGTGTGTGTGTGTGATGGGAAGGGGAAAGGGGATGTGTGTGCTGTGCCATGGCATGTGTATGGACATAGGAGAAGAACACTACTGGAAAGTCAATTCTCTCTTGTCACTGTGGGTTCTGGGGATTGAACTCACATTCATGCACACACACACACACACACACACACACACACACACACACACACCTCATATTTCTGCTGATCCCTATCACAGCCTGTTTTGTTTTATATTTTTGAAATAGGTTTCACTTGTAACTCAGGCTGGCCTTGAGCTCAGGTTCTTCCTGACTCAGCCCTGGATTCCTGAGAGTTGGGGTCATCATTGATACCACTCTGCCTGGTTTTAAGGTGGCCTTTGACACCAAGAGTTTTTGGTATCTTTGTTTTTTTTACACAGCACTTTGCCTTCAAGTTTTATTTAGCACAAAATGCATAGGCAATTGAAGAATAATGTGCTAAAATCCATCATTTCTTCATGAATTTTTCTATTATTTTAAGCTCAACTGGGCTCTTCTTGTTTCCTTGTAATTTTTCTAAACACTAATTTGAATTTTTATGTACTACAGCCCAGGGCAGCCCCGTTTGTTTGGAGGGGGCTCACTGCTGTGCTCAGGAAGCTTTTCCCTCCCCTGTATTTGATGAAATAATCAATCACACACATTTTCTCAAAGTTCTTTTATGGTTTCATTATTATGATTATCACTTCTTGAATAAATTAAAATTAACAACATTTTTGTATAAAAGTAACATTTGTGACAAATACATACACATTATATAATATTTAATAAAGATGGGCTAGTAAATAAAAAAGAAAAGAAATGAGATACCATCCCAATAACAGGCTTTTGGAACAATCCTTTCTTGTCTAGTTAAGAGCACATATTACTTTAATTTTTCAGAAAGTATCCTCTTGGGGCTTCATGCTACCCGAGGCATCATTAGTATGACAAACTCTTCTGAAATGTGGACACCTCTGGCTTTATTAACATCAGGTGGGGACCTCTGCATTAGGTTTCAGCTTGTTCATGCTTCCCCATGCCTTAATTCCTTTAAGGGATGGAGACATGTTTCCCCTCTCCAGGTGCAGTTTCTCAATCTTGGAACTATTGACTTTAATTCCAGATATGGGAGAGCAATGGTGCTGTCTATTGTAGGATGTGTAACAGCTTTCCTGGCCTCTAGATTAGATGTCAAGCACGACTCACTCTAGCCAAAACTTAGATGTTGCCTGACATTTAGATTTATATTAGTATAACAAAGTACCCGAGGTAAGCAAGCTATAAAGAGAAAAGGTTTATGCTGGAGTCCTGTTCTGGAGGACTCAGTTGAAGACAGGATATGCTAGATGAAAGAGACTTACCTGATAGAACCTGGGAGGCAAAGAGAAAGGGTCTCAGAATCCATTTCATGGTTATACTCCTAATGTTATAATTCTTCCCAGTAGACGTCAGCAGCATGGACTAGGGACTAAGCTCTTAGATACACAGGAAAAGGGAAACTCATCTCAGCTATGTGCCATGGGACACATAGTCAAGCCACAGTACCATGAAACACTCATTCAATCCAAAGTGCTATGGACACTCATCCGTTCTATGTGGTGATATATATTATATTTAGTAAAATTGACCTGGAATATCAGATAACAGAATCACCCACAGTCAAGCCATGAGGGTCAGAAAGTGGTAACTCACACCTTTAATCCTAGCACAGGAATGACCTAGTGGTGATATACACCTTTAATCTCATTACTCATGAGTCAGAGGTCTTTCTGTGTTTCTGTGAGGTTCAGGCCTAACAACCAGACAGTAGTAGCTCATACCTTTAATCCTAACTCTAGGATTATAATGCAGAGTTGGACCTAGAAGTGAAACCAATGGGCTTAAAGCAAATATAGGCAGACAATCGGGTATTCTGTAGGAGAGACCAGCCAGGCAGAGGTAGTGTACGCCATTAGTCCCAGCATGAGGAAGCACAGGATGGAAGATCTCTGTAAAGCAAGCTCCAGAACAGCCAAGACTGTTACACACACACACACACACACACACACACACACACACACACACACAAACTGTCTCAAAAAAACAAAACAAAACAACAAAAAAGGGGGGCTGGAGAGATGGCCCTATCACCATAAATCTATAGTGGCATGGATAGGACACTCATCCCAACCACAGTGCCATGGGACATTCATCCCAGTGATACTGCCCTGGGGCACTCATCCCAAACATAACACCATGGAGTCCTCATCCAGTCAACAGTGCATGTGACATTTATATACTCCACAATGCTCTGTGATAGTCATCCAATCCACAGTGAATGGGACATTCATTTAATCCACACTATAGTGGGACACTCATCCCAATGTCAATGCCATGGAACATTCATCCAATCCACAGTTCATAAGACACTCATCCAAGCCACAGTACAGTGGAGCATTCATCCAATTCACAGTGCTGTGGGAAAACTCATTCAATCTACAGAGCCATGAAACATTCATTTAAACCATAGTTCCATGAGGCCTTCATCCAAGTACAGTGCCATGAAGTACTTTTTCAATCAATAATGCAATGAAACACTAATCCCAACCACAGTGTTGTAGGACAAACCACAGTGCATGGGACACTTATTCAGTCTATAATACATGAGATACTCATCCCAACCACATTGTTCTGTGATACTCATCTAATCCACAACACCATGCAATACTCATTCCTGCCAGTGTCATGGAGTACTCATCTAAATACAGTGCCAAGGAGCACTTATCTAAACATGGTACCATGGGATATTCATGCGAACCACAGTGCCATGGGACACTATGACAATGGTGTCATGGGATCCACCTCCCAACCATAGTTGAATAGGGCTCTTATTCCAACCACTGCCATGCAGCAATCATCTAATCCACAGTGCATGGGACACTTATCCCAACCACAGTGCTGTAGGACAGTCATACCAATCATAGTGGCCTGGGACACTCATCCAGCTCACAATGCTCTGTGACACTCATCCAACCACAGTGCTATGGGCCACTCATCAAAACACAGTGCCATGGGACATTCATGCCAACCAGAGTGTCATCCAACCCACAGGACCATAGAACACTCATGTAGTCCATTGTGCTAGGGACACTGATCCACACAACAGTGCCATTGAATAGTGATTTCAACAATAGTGCTAAGGGACACTAATCCCAACTACAGCGCATGGGACACTGATCAAAGCCACAGTATCATGGTACATTAGTCCAATCCACAGTGCTATGGGCCATTCATCCAACTACCGTGCAGTTGGACCTTCATTCAATCTATAATGCCATGTGATACTTATCCCATCTACAGTGCTGTGGTGTCAATAGCCATTCAACTTTTAGTACAGTCCTGGAGAGAGGAATGTGGATTGGAAATTACAGAGACAGAAAGAATTAGAGACAGAAAACTTAGACTGAGAAGAACAGTGAATAAATACTAAACTGCTCCAATTTTATTTCCGCTGTGCCTTTTTATACCAAGCAAAGGGGAGGGGCAAGTATAGACAGCTTTAAAGACTTCTTCAATTCTCAAACATAAGACATCTGGTAACCACACCTTTGGCCAAAGCATCCTATTACGCAGCCTTGCAAGGGAAAACAAGTGTAAACTCTCTGACCTTGAGTAAAAGTGGAAACAAGCCACAAGCTGAAATCTGTGTGGGCTCCCACACTGTGGGACACTCATTCAATCCACAGTGTTCTATACCACTCATCCCAGCCATACTGCCTTGGTGCACTCATCCCAACCATGGGCACTCATCCCAACAACAATACTATGGGACACTTAATCCAACCACAGTTCTATGGGCACTCATCCAGTTAAAAGTGCCATGGGCACTCAGAAAATCCACAATGCATGGAACCCTCATTCAATCCACAATACTGTGGGGTTTTCATCTAACCCAAATAACCATGGGACATTCATCACAACCACAGTGCTGTGGGACACTCATCCAATCCACAGTGCCACAGGACACTCATCTCAACCATGCTGCTGTAGGGAACTCATCTAACCACAGTGCCATGGGAAACTCAGTCCAACCCTGTTGCAATTGGGCACTCATCCTCATCTAACCACAGTGCCATGGGAAACTCAGTCCAACCCTGTTGCAATTGGGCACTCATCCACGCACAGTGACATGGGACACTCATAAAAATGACATTGCTGTAGAATTCTCATCCAACCTATAGTGGCATGAGATGTTCATCCAACCACAGTGCTTTGGGACAAACATCCAAACCACAGTGCTCTGAGACACTCCTCCCAGACATTCTGCCATTGTGCACTCACCCAACCATGGTGTCATGGGACACTCATCCAACTATAGTGCCACTGGACACTCATCCCAACCATTGTGCTGTGGGGCACTAATCCATCCACAGTTCCATGGTACATTCATCTCAACCATCATGCCATGAGGCACTCATCCAACCACAGTACCATAGAACACTCATCCCAACTACAGTGCTGTGAGACACTCATCCAATCTATAGTGCCATGGTATACTCATTTTACCCATGGTTCCATGAGCCACTTATCTCAACCACAGTATCGCTGGATCCTCTTCCATCCCACAGTGCCATGAAACAGTAGACCAATGCACAGTGCCATGAGACACTCATCTCAAACACAGTACAATGGGATACTCTTTCAACCACATTTTGCCCTGAGACACTCATTCAATCAATAGTGCCATAGGATTGTCATCCATTCCACAGTATCATGGGACACTCATCCAATTCATAGCATCATGGAACTCTCAACCTATCTACAGTACTCTGAGACATTCACCTCAACCATAGTGCCTTGGGCTTTCATTCAATCCATAGTGCCATGGGGCACTCATCCTACAACAGTCCATCTGGCACTCATTGCATCCACAGTGCCGTGGAATACTCATCCAACCACATTCCCTTTGGACATCAATTCAATTCATAGTACTTCATGGGACACTCATGCCAACCACATTATCCTCCATGTGGTGGTGGTTCAGATCTTTAATCCCAGAACTCAGGAGGCAGAGGTAGGCAGATTGCTGTGAACTCAAGGCCAGCGTTGTATACAAAGAGAGTCTCAGAATAACCAGAGCTACACAGAAAAACTGTCTCAAAAAACAAACAAAATAAGTGAGGGGTGTGCACGCCTTTAATCCCAGCAGTTGGGAGGCAAAGACAAGTGGATCTCTGTGAGTTCAAGGCCAGCATGAACTACAAAGTGAGTTCCAGATAGATAGAAAAAGCAAAACAAAAACATTCACACCACAGTTCCATGAGACAGGTATTCAATCCACAATGCCATGGGAACTAGGTTTTAATTAGCAAGAACATTTTCCTTATGAGCCAAAAGAAATACCTTTGGCAGGGAGGGTTATTATTGAAAATGTGAATTCAATACTATTTTTCCTCCAAGAGGATGCAAGCAAGCTTGGCAAATGACAGAGAATGGAAATAGGAAATAGAAACTAATAATGACAAGGCTTTTTTTTTCTCTCCGTTTTCATTTTCATTTGTGTGGACATTTTTAATGCAAAACATGGACATGAAGCATTCATTCAATCAAAATATTTGGTCAACAACTCTATAATAATCATAAGTAGAACAATTTAGGGTTTTTTCCTTAGGCTGTGTCAGCCTTTGGACTGTTTTAAAGAAGTGTGGTTTTTTTATTAGTGACAATTAAATGAGGTTTTACTATGCTCATTAGTACATTTATTCACTCTTTAAAAGACAGTTATCCTACATGTAAGTATACTGTCTGGTATATTTATCTATTGCTCCTGTGGATTGTTATAAAAATTTATTGAGTGATGTATTTACTCATTCATTTATTTTGGTGCTAGGTCAGGAACCCTGTAACCTACTGGCTAAGCAGAAATTCTATGTGTTTGTCCATGTGTATATGTGTGTGTCTGTGTGTGTGTGTGTGTGTGGTATGTGTATAGTGTGGTGTATGTGGTGTGTGTGTGTATGTGTGGTGTGTGGTGTGGGGTGGGGTGGGGTGGAGCATGGGGTGATGTGTCGGGGGTGTGGGGGGTATGTGTGTGTGTGTGGAGTGTGGTAGGGTATATGTGGTATGTGTGGTGTGGTGTGGGGTGGTGTGGGGTGGGGTATGAGGTGATGTGGGGGTTTGGTGGTGTGTGTGTGTTTGTGTGTGTGTGTGTACATGTTTATATGAATGTCAGAGGTCAGTTCCAGGTATGTCTTCTTTTATCACCCTTCACTTTATTTTCTTGAGACAAGGTCTCTCACAGAACCTGGAGATTCTGATTAGGATAGGTTGAGAGCCAGTGAGCCCCAGGAGTTCACCCATCTCCCCATCCTCAGCACTAGGATTCCAGGCATTGCCACTATGCTCAGCTTTCACACAGGTGCTGGGGGTCCAGTGTTTGGCCCTCTCGAATCCACAGACACTGTTTCATCTGCTTCGAAATTACTTAATTTTAATGCTATGGAAAGGCTAGTATTTTATTTATTTTATTTTATTTCATTAATAAAAACCAATATTACGGCACAACCTTTTCAAACCATAATGTGCATGCTGGCCATCTAAGAGTCCAGTTACCAGGAAGTTACTGGTCCAACAGATCTGGGGGATGGCCTGAGACTCTGTGGCTCTAACAAGTTCCTGGGGAGACTCCTATGGGTGAGCTGGAGAGCAGATTTGGAAGATGAAGGTTGTGAGAGCATCAGACCCACATAGCTGGTGTGGCGCCACAACAAAGCAGCTGTCACTCATCTGGACTGCATAGACTCTTAGCAAGATAACCATAAACTCATCAGCCAAACCAGGGCTCTTTTTCTCCACATTAAAAGGGATGCCAGGAATGATTAACCGGCATAAAACAGTCTGTCCAACACAAAAAGATCCTTCTAGTTGCACTGGCTTTAACAGGAGAGTATCTTCAAATGAGCAAATTATTTTTTTTCATTTATTTGTCAGGGAAAATGTGAAGCACTTACTCCAAGAGGAAGTCAGTGATGAAAGAGTAAATAAAGAGTGGGAACGAGAGGAACAGATTTAATTTACATACCTTCTCAAAATGCTATTGATAAGGTTCTCCAGAAATGGAAGATAAAGATGAGTCACCAGAGGATGGAAGGAATGTTTCCTGATGATAGGAAGCGACTTAGAGCCCAGAAACAAAGGCAAGGGGTAAACAGGCAGTTATCTGCACTGGGGTGTGTGGCAAGCTTGCTGCAGTGCTGAGCAAAAAGGAGAAGGGGGGCACACAGAATGCGCTGCAAGAAGCTGAGGATAAGCATTTGCCTTAAAGTAAGAAAACGGGTGGGCATTTACAAGGCGAGGTACAGTGCTGCGGTGAATGGGAGCCTGGGATGCAAGTCAGATGAGATAACGACCTGAATTTCCCACTCTAAGGAAAACTGACTTCAAGGAAAATATAATTATATTTTATAAGATGCTGAGGTTGTCAGCCCGGGTGAACACTGGGGAAGCTGGTAACTAGGGGAAATAAGCTGTTCAGATACAGCAACAAGGTAGATGAGTTAATGTTGGATGGTTTCTAGTTTCAGCCGAAGGTGGTCCATCCCCACCCCTCCACCCCTCCATGATGGTCTAGAAGCTACCAAGACTAAGGCACCAGGCTGGATCTGATGAATCTAAGTGCTGAGAGGACCAGTTCTAAAGGGCTTAGAAACCTCTCTGCTGGAGACCCTAGTGCACAACAGAGTGAACTCCAACAAGACTAAAAACATGAAAGGAAAGTAAGAGCTCAGAGCAGGGCGCCCTGTGTGTGTGTTGTTACAGGTGCTCTGGATCTGAGTCACAGAGCATCTGCTGACGTATCACGGCTTTTGTGTCCTAAGGCCACGAATTAGACCACACATGGATAGAAATATAAAAGGACATACTTTGTTAACAAAGGAAAAGTTGGGACGGAAGATGGCTCGACTTTTAAGAGTACTTGTGACTCTTGTAAAGAACCTAGGTTCAGTTCCAAGCACTCATATCAACCAGTCTCACAACCACATGTAACTGCAGGCCCAGGGAATACAGCACCCTCTTCTGGTCTCCACAGGCATGTGAATGAACATGGATCCCCTGATTACAGACAGTTGTGAGGCACCCAATGTGGCTGGGAATCGAACACAGATCCACTACAAGAACATCGAGTACTATTAACCACTGACCCAGCTTCCTATTCCCTACACATTAATCATTTTTTTAATAAAGTCTCATTTTTTATCCATGTATCCCCTTGTTCAAACTCCCTTCCTCCTCCCGCCCCTCCCAGTCACTCTCTCTTCTCCCCATCTCCTCATCTCCTCCCCAGCAAGGGCAAGAGGTCCCAAGATGGCTTAGTTCAGCATCCACTCCAGGAAAGTCTGCTTTCTTTACCTCAACATCAAGACTGGGTCAGGTGTTCCTCTGGAGGAAATGAGCTCCAAGGTTCCGGTCCAAGGTGCTTCAGATCCCAAACTGTTCAGTGGTTGTGGTTTGCAGATTTAGTGTGCTTAACTTTTTGTTGAAAGTCCACTAATGAATGAGTATATCCTCTGCTTATCTTTCTGTGTTTGTGATACCTTTCTCAGGAGGATATTCTCCAAATACACCCATTTGCCTTCAAATTTTAGGATATCATTTCTTCTGACTGCTCAGTTGTACTCCACTGTGTAGATGTACCACAGTTTGTTAATCCATTCTTCAGCTGAGGGGCAGCTAGGTTGCTTCCAGGTTCTTGCTATTACAAATAATGCTGCTATGAACATAGGTGAGCTAATGCCTTTGGAGTACAAATGTGTTTCTTTAAAGTATACACCCAGAAGTGGTATTGCTGGGTCCTTGGAAAGATTGATTCCCAGTTTTCTGAGAAGTTGCCAAATTGCATTTCAGAGTGGCTGAACAAGCTTACACTCCCACCAATAATGGAGGAGTGTTCCCCTTGCTCTGCAACCTCTCCAGCACAGGCAGTCATCAGTGTCTTTTATCTTAGCCAATCTGACAGGTGTCAGGTGGTATCTCAAAGTTGTTTTGATTTGCATTTCTCTGATGGCTAAAGAAGTTGAGCACTTTTTCAAGTGCCTTTCAGGCATTTGTAATTCTTCTGCTGAGAATTCCCTTTTTAGTTCTGAACCCCATTTTTAATTGGGTTGTTAAGGGTTTGGAGCTGTAGTTTCTTGAGTTCTCTATACATAATTTTAGAGATCAATCCTCTGCCAGTTGTAGGGTTGTTGAAAATCTTTTCCTATTCTGTAGGCTGTCATTTTGTCTTATTGGCTGTGTCCTTGGCTTTACAGAGGCTTCTCAGTTTCAGGAGGTCCCCACTTATTGATTATTGTTCTTAGTGTCTATGCTACTGGTATTATATTTAGGAAGTGGACACCTGTGCCAATGTGTTAGAGGGTATTTCCCACTTTCCTTTCTATCAACATTAGTGTGGCTGGATTTATGTTGAGGTCTTTGATCCACTTGGATTTGAGTTTTGTGCTAGGTTAGGGTTAGGGTTAGGGTTAGACTTGGATCTATTTGCATTTTTCTACACACTACTATCCAGTTATGCCAATACCATTTGTTGAAGATACTATCTTTTTTCCATTGAATATTTTGGGCCTCTTTGTCAAAAATCAGGCGTTCATAGGTGTATGAGTTAATGCTGGGGTCTTCAATCTGATTCCATTGATCCACAAGACTGTTTTTATGCCAGTACCAGGCTGTTTTTATTACTGTAGTTCTATAGTATAACTTGAAGTCAGGGATGGTGATGCCTCCTGAGATTCTTTTGTTGAGCAAAAGTCTTTTGACAATCCTGGCTTTCCTGTTATTCTAAATGGACTTGAGTATTGTCTTTCAAGGTCTGTAAAAAAATGTGTTGGGATTTTGATGGGAATTGTATTGAATCTATAGATTGCTTTTGGTAGAATTGCCATGTTTACTATGTTGATTCTGCCTACCAAAGAACATGGGAGATCTTTCTGTTTTCTGAAATCCTCTTCAATGTCTTTCTTCAGTGATTTAAAGTTCTTGTCAAAAAAAAAAATTGTCAAATAAATCTGTTACTTCTTTGGTTATAGTTACTCCAAGGTTGTAGAGAGCTGCTTGCAGCCATGCCTTAAAGATAACACTGGCTTCTGCCCTTCACCTTCCTGATGGTAAGTGCTCTCAGTGATAAACAACTCCATATTTGGCTAAGACTAAGAATCTGGCTTGCCTACCTGGGCCTATCAGTAGTGCCCACGTGGCGTACTAAGGTTGGCTGCTCAGAGGCTGTTTAGGCCACGAGCGGGTTTCCCGGGGAGAAGAAGTCAGAAGAAGATTGTTCAAGGTTCCTGAATAAACTGCTGAAAGAAGAGCCTGGTATTGCATCTTCCTTGCTGGTTGAGGTGGTCGCGACACAAGGTATTTAATGTTATTTGCAGCTATTATAAAGGGTGATGTTTCCCTTATTTCTTTTTCAGTTCTTTTGTCATTAGTGTATAGGAGGGCTACTAATTTTTTTTTTTTAGTTAATCTTGTATCCTGCTACATTGCTGAAGATGTTTATCAGCTATAAAAGTTCCCTGGTAGAATTTTGTGGGTCACTTATGTTTACAACCATATCATCTGCAAATAGAGATAGTTTTACTTCTTCTTTTCTAATTTGTATCCCCTTAATCTCCTTTCATTCTCTTATTGCTTTAACTAAAACTTTGAGAACTATATTGAATAGATAAAGGAAGAGATGACATCCTTGTCTAGTTCCTGATTTTAGTGGGATTGCTTTGAGTTTTTCTCCATTTAGTTTGATTTTGGCTGTTGGTTTCTTGTAAATCACCTTTATTATACTGAGATATTTTTCCTGTATTCCTGATCTCTCCAGGACTTTTATCATAAAGGAGTGTTGGATTTTGTGAAAGGCTTTTTCAGCATCCAAGGATATGATCATGTGGTTTTTTTCCCTTCATTTTGTTTATATGATGGATGATGTTTATGATTTTTCATATGTTGAACTATCCCTGCATTTCTGAGATGAAGCCTACTTGATCATGGTGGATGATATTTTTTATATTTTGTATTCAGTTTGCCAGAATTTTGTTGAGAATTTTTGCATCAATGTTCATGAGGGAAATTGGTCTGTAATTCTCTTTCTGTGTTGCATCTTTGAGTGGCTTGGGTATCAGGATTATTGTGGCCTCAGAAAAAGAGCTTAGCAATATTCCTTCAATTTCTATTGTGTGGAATAGTTTGGGGAGTATTGGTATTGTTTCTTCTTTGAATGCTTGGTAGAATTCTACACTGAAACCATCTGGGCCTGGGCTTTTTTTACTTGGGAGGCTTTTAATGACAGCTTCCATTTTCATTGGTGTTATAGGTCTGTTTAGGTCTTTAATCTGATCTTGATTTAATTTTGGTAAGTTGTACCTGTCAAGAAAGCTGTCTATTTCTTCTAGGCGTTCCATTTTTGTTGATATAGATATTCAAAGTTTGACCTGATAATTCTCAGGATTTCCTGGGGGTCTGTTGTTATGTCCCTCTTTTCATTTCTGATTTTGCTAATTTGGATTCTCTCTGCTTTTTGGTTAGTTTGGATAAGGGTGTATCTATTTTGTTGACTTTCTCAAAGAACCAAGTCTTTGATTCTTTGATTCTTTGTATTATTCTTTTTGTTTCAATTGTGTTGATTTCAGCTCTAAATTTGATTATTTCCTGCTATCTACTTCTGGGTGAGTTTGCTTCTAATTGTTCTAAGGCTTTCAGCTGTGCTGTTAGTTCTCTAGTGTGGGATTTCTCTGGGTTTTTCATATTGGCATCTAGTGCTATGAATTTTCCTGTTAAGGCTGCTTTCATTGTGTCCTATAAGTTTGGGTATGTTGTGTATTCATTTTTGTCAAATTCTAGGAAGTCTTTGATTTCTTTCTTAATTTCTTTCTTGACCCAGAGGTGGTTCAGTTAATTTCCATGAGTTGGTAGGCTTTCTGTGATTCTTGATGTTGTTGAACTCTAACTTTAGACCATGGTAGTCTTATATGATACAATGGATTATTTCCATTTTTTTTGTATCTGTTGATATTTGCTTTATGACCAATTACGTGGTCAATTTTAGAGAATATTCCATGTGGTGCTGAAATGTATGTATATTTCTTTGTGTTTGGGTGGAAGCTTCTGTAAATATCTATTATGTCTATTTGCATCATAACCTCTTTTAGACTCCTTATTTCTCTGTTGAGCCTCTGTCTGGTTGACCTATCCAAGGGTTAAAGTGGGGGTATTGAAGTCTCCCACTATTAGAGTGTGACATTTGATGTGGGGTTTGAACTTTGGTAGTATTTCTTTTACATATGTAGGTGCCCTTATATTAGGGACATAAATATTCAAGATTGAAATCTCATCTTGATCAATTTTTCCTGACATTAATAAGTAATGTCCATCCTGGTCTCTTTCAATTAATTTTAGTTAGAAGTCTACTTTGTTAGGTATTAGGATGGCAACACCAGCTTGTTTCTTAGGGCCATTTGATTGGAAAATCTTTTCCCAACCCTTTACTCTGAGCCTGTGCCTGTCCTTGAGGTTGAGTTGTGTATCTTGTATGCAGCAGAAGGATGATTTCTGCTTTTGTATCCATTGTGTTAGAGTGTGTCTTTTTATAGATGAATTGAGTCCATTGATATTAAGGGATATTAATGACCACTGATTGTTATTTCCTATTATTTTTGGTGATAGCTTATGTGTATTTTCTTTCTTTGGGCTTTTCTTCTGTGGGATTATTCATTGTTTGTGGTTTCATTGGTGTATCTAGTATCCTTATGTTGGAGTTTTCCCTCTAGTGCTTTCTGAAGGGTTGAATTTGTGGCTAGGTATTCTTTAAATCTGATTTTGTTGCGAATTATCTTGTTTACTCTAGCTATGGTGAATGCTAGTTTTGCTGGGCATAGTAGTCTGAGTTGGCAGCCATTCTCTTTTAGTGTCTGTATAACTTCTGACCAATACCTTCTTTAATAAATACCTCATTGTTTTTATTAAATAGTCTGGTGTTATTCTGATGGATCTGCCTTTATAGGTAAGTTGGACCGTTTCTTTTGCAGCTCTTAAAATTTTTTCATTCTTCTGTATGCTTTGTGGCTTGATTACTACGTGGAGAGCAGACTTTTTTGAGGAGCTTCTTGTATCTTTATAGGCATTTCCTTCTTTAGGTTGTGAAAGTTTTCTTCTATGATTTTCTTGAATATATTATCTGTGCCTTTGAGCTGGTATTCTTCTTCTTCTTCTATTCCTATTATTCTCAGGTTAGGTCTTTTCATAGTATTCCAAATTTCTTGAACATGTTGTCTTATGGCTTTTTTTGTTTTAGTGTTTTCTTTGACTGATGTATCTATTTCCACTATTGAGTCTTCTACTCCAGAGATTCTCTCTTCTATCTCTTGGATTCTATTGGTTATGCTTGTAGTTCCTGTTCTTTTCTTCAGATTTTCTATTTCCACTTTGCCTCACTTTGTGCCTTTTTTATTGCTTCTATTTCAATTTTTAGTTCTGGGAATATTTCATTTGTTGGTTTTTCCTTTTCTTGGTTTTCTTTGTTTTCTTACAAGGATTTGTTCATCTCTTCCAATTTTTTTGTTTGTATTTTCTTCTATTTCTTTAAGGGAATTTTTTATATCCTCTTTTAAGGCTTCTATAATCTTCATAAAGGTGTTTTTGATGTTGTTTCCTTCTGATGCTTCTTCATTGCTCTGTTCAGGTCTTGGTGTTGTAGAACCACCAGTTTCTTCTGGTGTTGTCTTGTTGTTTTTTATATTATTATATGTATTCTTTCACTGACCTCTGCCCATTGCTTCAGTGGTTCACTCTTAGTCATCTCCTAGTCAGATGTGGCTAGAAGGCTTGTGTGTCTCCTGTCTGTTCTGAGCAAGGGGTCTGATAGATCTCTAACTCTGCTCTGAACATGGCTCTGAGTTTCAAAGATGTCCATCTGTCTATGATGATGCAGCTCGCCCTGGAGGTGGGGCCAGGCTGCGGGAGGTCCCTCTTGCTATGTGTATCACTAGGGATGGCCCCTCCCAGCTTTAGCCTAGGGCCTGTCTGCTACAGAAAGTGTGAGGTCAGAACCGTGGGTGTGACCTTGGCCCTGGAGAGGGATTCTCTGGGTGGGTGGCTCAGCAGCTGGAATCTGTTCACCTCTGAGTCTACTCTGGGCATGGGGTCTGCATTTCAAAGGTATTCGTCTGTCCCCTACATATTAATCTTAACATAGCTTCTCCAGTCTCTAGTCTTCTGCCCTGCTATCCATCCCCAGCATTGAATAAATGCTAATGCTTATTAAACAAGCATTTTCTCTCAGTCCAAATCTGTTCATTGTGTTTTTACATTTTATTAAGAAGTAGACAGCATATACATCTAGAAAACACAAATATACAACTTAGGAAACTTTATACAATGAGCATCTGTTGTATCATCATATGGGATAGACTTGAGGAGCATCTGTTCATCCCAAACAGAGCACTGAAAAAGACCAAAGACATGATTCCACCGGAGTCTAACTTTATGCCAAAGAGTTTACAGGGGCTGCTTACAGCAGCAAGGGCAAATGGTTACATACAGAGCAGGGGTGAAAGGTTACTTACAGGAGCATGAGTAACTCAAAGACAGCCTTATCACTGGAAAGCCTAGTCCAGCATGGATGATTATTCATGAAACCTGCGACGTTGAACCTTCCTATGCGGTATGCAGGCAGGCCCACAAAGGAGTCTTCCTCCCACAGCAATTGCATGCTGTTCATATACTTTGAAGGAAGATCTTGTGAATCCTGTGACTTTCTGAGCCTCCTGAGCCCCTCTTTAGTCAGCTTTCTGGTTCTTTTCTTCAGGAAGGAATATTTCAGTTCCCAGAAAATAATGACACATACCTAGGAAAGTTCAGCCAGATTAAGAATCAGAATTCTCAGCTAGGCATGGTGGTGTACACCTTTAATCCCAGCATACTAGAGGCAGAGGCAAATGGATCTCTGTGAATTCAAGCACAGCCAAGTCTACATAGTGAGTTCTAGGCCAACCAAGGCTACATGATGAGAATCTGTCTCACAAAAATTTTAATTAAACAAAAAATCTTATCATCAGCACCCCATGAGTCCCTTCCCAATGACACCCACCTCCAGGAGTGACCACAATTCCATTCTTTAAAGAATTAATTCCTTGTTTAGTCTCAAAATGTCACCACATCAAATGTCCCAGAACAATCTATACATACTCTATGCTGCTGAATTCACTGAATTCTATATATATGAATTTTCATATAAATGGGAAAGAGTATTCTATGTCTAGCATCTTGCTTTGAGGTTTGTTCTTGCTTGTAGCTGTGGTCTCTCATTCTCAATACCTCAGAGCACTGATCAGAAAGCCATAGGCCCCTGGGTACCTGTGTCCTATATAAGCTGCATTAAAAGACAATTAGATCTATTTATTTCTCCATGTTATTCCATGTACATATAAATACATGCAGAAAAAACATACCAACATTTATCTATTTCCTTATAAATGGCCATGTGAGTGATTCCCAATGTGAGGCTATCAAGAACACTGTACATCACTCCCAGTATACAAGATGATACACTTATTTAATATATGCATGTACCTAGGGATGGAAATGCTGAGTTACATAACAGACAAAGCAATAGAATTATATGTGCAGATGCCTGGTATTGCTGCGTGAATCTGTCACTCTCCATATGTGCTGCAGAATTCAAGTGTTCCCAGGGTTCTGCATCCACACCAACACTAAGTATCATTTTTGGTATCACTGTATCTGTTGACTATCACTGCAGAATAATAGATAGTCTTCAGAACTCATAATAGGCATTACCTCATACCTGTTCTTGGGTTAAGAATCCATGAACGAATTGGCACAGGCAACCACTTCCTAAATATAACACCAGTGGCACAGACACTAAGAACAACAATCAATAAATGGGACCTCCTGAAACTGAGAAGCTTCTGTAAAGCCAAGGGCTCTGTCAATGAGACAAAACGACAGCCTACAGAATGGGAAAAGATTTTCACTAACCCTACAAGTGAAAGAGGACTGATTTCTAAAATATATAAAGAACTCGAGAAACTAGAGCCCAAAACCTTGAGTAACTCAATCAAAAAATGGGGCTCAGAACTAAAAAGGGAATTCTCAGCACTTGAAAAAGTGCTCAACTTCTTTAGCCATCAGAGAAATGCAAATCAAAACAACTTTGAGATACCACCTGACACCTGTCAGATTGGCTAAGATAAAAGACACTGATGACAGCCTATGCTGGAGAGGTTGTGAAGCAAGGGGAACACTCCTCCATTATTGGTGGGAGTGTAAGCTTGTTCAGCCACTCTGAAATGCAGTATGGCAGTTTCTCAGAAAACTAGGAATCAATCTTTCCAAGGATCCAGCAATACCACTTCTGGGTGTATACTCTAAAGAAGCACATTTGCACTCCAAAGGCATTAGCTCACCTATGTTCATAGCAGCATTATTTGTAATAGCAAGAACCTGGACACAACCTAGATGCCCCTCAACTGAAGAACGGATTAACAAACTGTGGTACATCTACACAATAGAGTGCTACTCAGCAGTAAGAAAAAATGATACCCTAAAATTTGCAGGCAAATGGATGAATTTGGAGAATATCCTCCTGAGCGAGGTCTCACAAACCCAGAAAGATAAGCAGGGGATGTACTCACTCATTAGTGGACTCTAAACAAAAAAGCAAAAAGCAAAGCATGTCCAAGCTGTAAACCACAACCACTGAACAGCTTGGACTGGCACCTTGGATACCACTACCTCTAGAGGAACATCTCACTCAGTCTTGATGTTGGGGTGAGGAAACTGGATCTGCCAGAAGTGGATACTGAACTAAGCCATATTGGGACATTGGGACCTTGGGACCTCCTGCCCTTGCTGGGGAAGAGATGGGGAGATGTGGAGAAGAAAGAGTGGCTGGAGGGGTTGGGAGGGAGAAGGGATCTTGAACAAGGATATACATGGATAGAAAAATGTGACTTTATTGATAATAATAATAATAAAAAACAAAAAACAAAAAAATGTATATTACATATTTAAAAAAAAAAAAAGAAGAAGAATCCAGGAATGAATGGCTCTGGCTCAGAGTCTCTCAAGAATCTGAGGTCGGATGTTGTTCTGTGCCACAGTCATTTGGAAGAACTATTTCCAGCTCACCAATGAAGCCGTTGGCTGGGAGCCTCCATTGGACCATAGTGCTCCTCAGTAGACTGCTTATGATACACCAGCAGGCTTCCTCAGAGTGACTAACCTGGGGTGGCGGGGGGGATAGCCTAGATGGAACTCACTGCACTTTTCATAAACTAAACTCAGGCACAGCATATCTGTCATTTTCTGCTAATCACACAATACCACATGGGCGATTATAAACACCATGGACTGGGAACCATTCATCACCATCCTGCAGGTTGCCTACCATATTCACTGTGGCTTCAATTTACTTAAATTTGATTGTTCATATGTTGAACATGTTTGCATTTGTATTAGCCATGAGATCTGTGAGGATTTTGTTTATTTTTCTGTTGGGTTGTATTTTTCTTGGTGATTTATAGTACTTTTATTTTAATTATTCAGAGTCAAAATTTCTCTATGCATCCTAGGTTGACTTCAAATGTGTGCTCTACCTGCCTCAGCCTCTCCAGTGGTGGCACTTTCTAGTTACTAGGATACCTGACTTGTCCTGGAGTGCTTTGTATATTCTAGATATTTATTCTGCATCGCAACTACTTTTCCCACCACGTGGCTCATGTTTTTACCTTTTTAATGATGCCTTTTTGTTTTCTTTTGATGCTAAGGACTTATGGAAAACAGTACTCTACCACTGAGCTGTATCCCCAGCCCTTACTAATGCTTTCTAATAAAGAGGAGCTCTCATCTCAACAGAGCCAAATCTAAAGCTAGTGATTTGTATCTTACTTAAGAATTTTCTCCTGAGGTTAGGAAAACATTTTTTTCACATTATCTCCTAAAGGCCTTATTATTTTGCCTTCCAAAAATTAGGTCCATAATCCTCTTGGAGTAGATTTTGTGTAGGTATGATGTAAGGGCCTAATTTTACTTCTTCTCTGTCCTGGTACCCAATTGTCCCAGCACTGTTTATGAGAACACTCTTCTTTCCTAAGGTTCTGCTGAGTCAACCTCGTGATGTCTGTTTCCAGCTCTGTTTTCTGATCAATGACTGTTTGTTTATTCTGATTCTCATGCCACACATTTTAAGCATATCTTCATATTAAGTCTTAATATCTTGGCCAGTAAAACCTCCAGTTCTGTTTCCAAAAATCACAATGAAGAATGATGCAGTTCTTCCTCTGGAATGGCTGGGCTGACAAGTGATGAATAGTTTCTGTCCTTAGGAGTTCCTAAATACTGGCAGTCCTTTAATACCTAAATGCTATTTCACCTTGTCTATGACATCTCCCCCATGTATAGAATCCATCTGACCACCTCTGAGAACAAGGGTCTATCCTTGTCAAATGACCAGCCATACAGATTGCTAATGCCAATGACTGCCTTGGTCCCCATTCTAGAATATAAGGGCTTCAAAGGCAATGTGGTGTTTCCTTCAAGGCTTGTGCCTCATTAGAGATTGTCAATCTAGAAAGGACCTGTACAAGGTAAGTGCTCAATAAGTATTTATGACATCAATGTATTTTTCATCATTTGCATTGGTATTTAATTGTACACACTGGGCATCTGTTGTAATAGGTTTTTAGGGCCCTTTTGGGCCCGGAGGTTTGGACCTGGTCTGTGGCAGCTTTTGTCTCCCAAAGAAATGAATCAGACACTTATATTATTTTATATTGTTTGGTCCATGTCTTATGCACATTATTAGCTAGTTCTTTTATCTTAAATCAACTTATTTTTATTAATCTACCCGCCACGTGGCCCAGCCCATGACTCACCTGTGTCTCTTACATGTTTTTCTTTCGTAGGTCAGATGGTGACTAACTCCACCCTCCTTCTATCTGTCCATCTTTTGATTCTCTACCCACTTTTATGGTGCTGTGCATAGGCCAAAATAGTCTTTTATTTACAGCATACAGAGAACATTCTACCACACTTCTTCTTTTCTGTCTAATCAAAAAGGAAGGTTTTAATTTTCATATATCAAAATTATAACAGAATAGCTCTCAAGCAGGAATTATAGTCACAATATCTAGTCTATTTGTAATTAACAAACTTAAAGAAAATATTTTATTATCTACCTTATCTTTGTGAGTCTAAAGTTTTATATCTAATATATCTTTTAAACTAAAAAGAACTATAATTATTAAACCTTTAACCACATCAAAGGCCACAGAAGGATATATTATAATGCAAATAAACAGGAAGTGCAAGCAACTTTTAAAGTCTAGAAAATGACAGAGATGACACCTATCTGTCTGGAGAGTCACCCAAAGTTCCTTTGTAATGTTGGGGTACTATCTTTAGCCTTTATGGCCTAAAGTCTCTGGCATATTTTTTATGATGCAGGAAATTTGACACAGTCTATCAGTTGCTTCTCCTTGTGTCTAGAAGGATGTCTGTCAATTTTTTTGTAAAGCAGGAACTTGAAGGACCATCTCAGCTTGTTTTGTCAACATTTAGAGGTCACTTTTTTATGGAACTTGCATGTCTAGTTTATACAGCATACTATCAAGCAGTCAATATTAGAACAGTTTTTTGTCCAGTGGCTAACTGTTGCCACAAAGTAAATTTTACATGAAGTTTTTTTAATGCCCATCATTTTTTTTGAAATACATTGGTGCTGTCAGGAGCAGACCTGTCTCACTGTCTAGAAAAGTCTAAGTTTTTAAAATAATTTAAATGTCATAATTTGTATGTCTTTGGAGTGTTTGAAGACTACTTATTTAATTGAAATACATTTTTGTATACCTATAACAACTTAACTAACATGACTATAAGTTTGGTTATCAATAGATGACTATTAATTTGCATTTTTCAATTATACATTACAATTTTATATGTGTTACATCAGCATTATACCATAATCAAGAGTAGAGAAATATATACAGCATAACAAAATTGACCTTAAGTTTATATTAATAAACCAAAATCTACTTATCTTTTTTAATAACTTTTATATCATATCTTCCCCCCTTTTCTTTTTTTTTTAAAGAGATTGACTATGACTATTAACTATTTGTAATGAAAACAAACATTGATAAGTAATGTTTTGGGGAAATTGGACGTAGCTTTTTTTTTTATTATTTTTTGCTGTCAAAAGACGTTGTTGATCTTATGGGGTCTTGAAGCTGGATCATCTTAACTGGCCATCTTGGAAGCTGAGAATGTTTAGGTAGCCTTGGCAAATGAAATTATATTTGTCTGGAACTAATTTATAGGTTTTGATCTTTTGTGGAGACAAAAACAGAAACTCTTTTTTCAAGCAACATATTTTTATAAACAGATTTTAAAGTCAAGATATCTTTAAAATATATATGTTTGTCTAACTTAGCAGCCTTAGCAATTAATTATCTTTTTGCTGTTAGCTCATTAAAAGTTAAAAAATTAAAAGAAAACACAATAAACATAATTTAGACTTTTTGTTTATTTGTCATCTTTATATGGACTTTTTATCTTTATTTTTCTTTAAAGGACTTATTTTTTTTTTCTCTCTGAAGTCTATGTGTATTTTATATATATTGTACCCCGTTTAGAGGTTTTGTGAGTCTAAATCTGTTTTATTGAGAATCTTTAATCATTTTTTAACTAAAGAGTTTTTAAATGTCGGTATTATTTTAATTGTTGACTCCATCCCTTTTGGCGGCTTTTTAATATGGCAAAGGAACCCGCTGTATCTCTCTCACTGTCAGCAAACAGAGCAGACTCAGGAAATGTTGTTACTAGAAAAACTGTTTTTGACTCTGTTTTTTGTTTGTTTGTTTGTTTAGTATAAGCAGAAACCTTAAATCAATCACACTTATGCCAGCCTTTTGTAAAATTATGAGTTTAAGCTGTGTGCCATGGATGCACCATTTTTAAATTTTAGCCTGAACACCACACCATCTATGTACCATAAATCAATTTAAATATGTAATTTAGAAGGCCGCTTTTGGCTCTGTTTTAGTGATCTAGAACGCTTTTTATTTTTTAAGCTTTATGTGGGTGTTCAGCCCCACGTTGGGCGCCATCTGTTGTAATAGGTTTTGTTTTGTTTTGTTTTGTTTTGTTTGTTTGTTTGTTTGTTTGTTTAGGGCCCTTTTGGGCCTAGAGGTTTGGACCTGGTCCGCGGCAGCTTTTGTCCCCCAAAGAAATGAATCAGATACTTATATTACTTTATACTGTTTGTCCCATGTCTTATGCACATTACTAGCTAGCTCTTTTATCTTAAATCAACCCATTTCTACTAATCTACTCACTACATGACCCAGCCTGTGGCTCACCTGTATCTCTTACATGTTTTTCTTTCGGGGATCGGATGGCAACTGACTAACTCTACCCTCCTTCTATCTGCCTGTCCTCTGATTCTCCACCCACTTCTACAGTGCTGTGCATAGGCCAAAACAGTCCTTTATTTACAGCATACAGAGAACATTCCACCACAGGCATCAGAATAAAGACTAAATGTTAATTGCCCAGAAAAATTCTCGGATTTGAACTAACAATGTTCAAGATTCTAATCAGTATCACTCACAGGTTTAGCACTAAACTATAATGTGATATTCAGCTAACTCCAGGCTTATGTTGTATTGCTCTTATGGCCCTTCATGTCCAAGAACTGAGGTCATATTTTTGATTGCAAGTAATCAAAATTAAAACATAATACCCCCTCTCTTTTTTGTGTGTATCTCTCTCTCTCTCTCTCTCTCTCTCTCTCTCTCTCTCTCTCTCTCTCTCCATACACACATACACACAGTGGGACACACTCTGCTAAGAAATTATTTCCATGCCATTGAAGTTTAACTGGGAGACTTATATTCTGTGCCACCCCCAACACCCTCTTGTTTCCCTGCTCTCCTCCACAGGCATCAGTTCTGGAAAGAGAGACAAGAAGGAAAGCAATGCCAATGCCTTCTCATCTCTTGATGTCATAATCCTTCTTTTGTCACCACCCACCTTGTAGTTGCCAATGCTGGCTATCCCTGAGTCCTTCTATGAGCTTTAAGAGGCCCTGAAGAATGGTGTCCTTTCCCTAGAAGTAGTCACATACCCAGCGCCAATCAGCTTAAGCTCTTTCCCTTCATCCCACCAGAATTCTTATGGCCAGGGAAGTGAGATGAGATTCTGGCAAAGTTGTCCTTGTGCTCATTGCTAAGCTGTTATCTTTCAGCTTCAAACCCAATACTGAAGTCTGGCTCATGATCCAGCAGCCAGCAACTGGAAGCACACACCTCTGCTTTTTGAGCTGTTTCCTGCTGGGTTCTGCTCACTGAGGTCATTAGAGAGTAACTGGGACTGCGGGAGAAAGAACAGGCCTGTGGTAGTTTAAATGTATTTGTTCCCTATAAACTCATAGGGAATGGCACTATTAGGAGGTGTGGCCTTGTTGGAAAAAGTGTGGTCTTATTGGAGGAGGCTGGATGACACAGGCCTTTAATCCAGATGTGGAGGCTGCACAGCACACTTTTAATCTGAGCCATACCTTCTGTTGGAAGTGTCACTGTGGGAGAGGGTGACATGGGAATGTCCTTCTCTATGCTGTGAATATCATTCTTTAAATAAAGGAACTGTTTTGGCCCTTGTCAGGCACTGTAGAAGTAGGCAAAGGAATTGGAGTATAAGTAGGAAAAGGAGGGTGGAGTCAGAAGAGACTCAAGCCTGTTGCCAAAAAAAGAAACAAAAAAAATATTAAAAAAAAAAAAAAACCACAACTGAGCCACGGGCTACATGGCAGGACAGATTAATAAAAATAAATTAAGTTAAAATTCAAAAACTAACAATATGCTTAAGACATAGACCAAGCAAGGTAAAATTAAAATGAGCATCTAAATCATTTTTAGAAAACAAGTGGCCACAGGAGTCTAGACCTCTGGTCCAATGGAGCCAAAACCTCTTATTACAGATGGCATCCCAACATGGGGTAAACACCCACATAAAACCAAAAGATAAAAATTTAAAAAGTTCTAAAACACAAAAATAAAGCCAAAAACAACTTCCAAATTATGTCTGTAAAATAAGTGATAATATAAAAATGCCATAATACTCAAACTTAAATTTCAAAATAACAAATCCACAACAAACAACTGAAACCAAAGACAGTTCCTAAAGTCTTACAAAAAAAAAAACTCAATATAAACAACAAGCTACAAGTCAAAAACAATTCCTTAATAACAACATTTTCTTGTGTGTGTGAGAGAGAGATGGAGTCTTGTATATCCCAGGTTGCTTTCAAAATCACTGTGTAGTTAAGATAACCTTGACCTTCTGAGCACAAGGATTTACAGACATGCACCATCACACCTAGTTTCTGCTTAACAGTTCTTATATTAAAGTTTCTCATTAAGAAGCTAATAGAGTTTGTACCTGGGGCTGACAGAATAGCCCTGATTCTTCTCTGTACAAAGCACTTTCCTGTTCTCATTAATTCATACTAATAACCCCATAAAGAGTCTAGGTATCATTCTCAAGAAATCTGAGCTTTCCCACCTTTTAATGCTAGAACTAAAACAAGATATTTGAATTTCTCTGGGTTCATCTGACCAACTGAAACAGGAATAGCAGAGACTATCATCTTAGCTTGCTTTCCATTGCTGCACTCAAGACCCTGACCAAAAGGAGCGTGGGAAGAATAGCATTTATTTGGTTTACATGTCTTAATCACAGTTCATCATTGAGGGAAATCAAGTCAGTGTCAGCTTGAAGGCAGGAGCTGACACAGAGGCCACAGAGAAGCACTGTTTACTGGCTTGCTCCTCATGGCTTGCTCAGCTTGCTTTCTTCCATGACCCAGAACCACCAGCCAAGGGGTAGTCTGGACCCTCCCACATCAATCATAAATTAAAAAAAAATGTCAACACAGATTTGCCTATAGGCCAGTTCAATACAGGCATCTTCTGAATCACCTCTTCCCAGATGATCCTGGCTTGTGTCAAGATGACAAAATACTAACCGGCACACTCATCTTCAGAGGAACAACTGAACCTCAATGATGAAAGCTAACAAAACTTAGTAACTTGGGGCTAGAGAGATGATTCAGTGGTTAAGAGCACTGGTTGTTCTTCCAGAGGTCTTGAGTTCAAGTCCCAGTAGCCACATGGTGGCTCACAACTATCTATAATGGGATATGATGCCCTTCTCTGTTATTCAGACATACAGGAAGACAGAACACTCATATGCATAAATTTAAAAAATAGTAACTCAAGAAATAACCATTAAAATCACTCCCATTGAAAGGAAAAGATTAGGGATGAGTTAACCAAAACTATAGGTATTTGATAAAACCTGATGTAGATGCTTTACTTTATAAGCTGCCTCAGTAATTGCTCTATTGCACAAACTTACAGAAGAAAGCAATTGGGGGATTGCTCACAGTATCAGAGGGTTGATCATTATTATTTATGGTATAAAGAGCATGGCAGCATGCAGGCAGGCATAGTGCTGGAGAAGGAGCTGAGAGTTTTACATTTTGA
Organism: Sigmodon hispidus; assembly: GCA_004025045.1. Taxonomy (NCBI): domain Eukaryota; kingdom Metazoa; phylum Chordata; class Mammalia; order Rodentia; family Cricetidae; genus Sigmodon; species Sigmodon hispidus. Next base: position 25,297 of record PVIH01011882.1, on the reverse strand, counting down.
TTCACAATTAGCAGGCAGAAAGAGAGAATGAGTCTGCCATGGGCTTTTGGAACCTCAAAGCCCACATTCAGTGACATGTCTCCTCTAACAAGGTCATACCTTCTAATCCTTTCCAAACAGTCTTACTAACTGAAAATCAAGTATTTAAACATATGAGGCTATATGGGTGTCTTAGAAACCCTAAGGTTGTTATTGTCTCCTCACAGAGACAATTTGATCACCAGTACTCTTTTTATTATTATTCTGTTTTTCACATCATGTATCTTTATCCCACTCATTCCCTGTACCTTAGCATCCATCCTTCTTCCCTGTACCCCCTAATAAAACAACAACAGAAAATAAGGAATAAAATAAAAAAGAGGGGAGCAATTAAAAATCTTATCATGGAAGCTGTAGTATGACCCAACAAGTCACACTGTGTACTCCTTTGTCCATAATCTCTACTTTCAAGTGTTCATTGCAAAAAGTCAGTGAAGAAAAGAATGTAATTGGGGTTGGTTTACAGTTCAGAGCAGCATGCAGGCAGACACAGTGCTAGAGAAGTAGCATAGAGTTCTACATCCAGATTCTGAGACAACAGAAAAAGAGAGTCACACTGGGCCTGCCTTAAGCATTTGAAATCTCAAAGCCCTTCCCTAGTGACACACTTCTTCCAACAAGGCTACATGTACTCCTATTAGTGTTACTCCCAAAGAGCCTGTGGGGCCATTTTTATTCAAACTACCACAAATACAAGGGCATCCACATTTGTAAAAGAAGCATTACTAAAGCTTAAATCACACATTAAACTCCACACATTAATAGTGGAAGACTTTAGCATCCCACTCTCACCAATGGACAGGTCTACTTGACAAAAATTTAATAGAGAAATAAAGAAACTAATACATGTTATGTCACTAATGGTCTTAATATATAAATACAGAACATTCCACCCAAACACAAAAGAATATTCCTTTTTCTCAGCACCCCATAGAGCCTTCCCTAAAATTGATCACATACTCAGTCATAAAGCTAATATAAATAGATACAAAAAATTGGAATAACCCCTTCTATTTTATCAGACCACCATGTCCTAAAGTTCAACAATAATACAAACCACAAAAACTTACAAACTAATAGAAACCTAACAACTCTCAATGGAACCACCTCTGGGGTCAAGGAATAAATAGAGAAAAAAAGTAAAGACTTCCTATAATTCAATAAAAAAATGAATTCACAATATACCCAAAATTATGGAATATAATAAAAGCAGAGCTAAGAGAAAGTTCATGGCACAAAGTGCCTACATAAATAATTTAGAGAAATCTCACACAAGCAACTTAACAGCACAGCTGAAAGCTGTAGAATAATTAGAAGCAAACTCACCCAGAATGAGGAGAAGGCAGGAAATAATGAAACTGAGAGCTGAAATCAATAAAATAGAAACAAAGAGAACAATACAAAAAAATGAATGAAACAAAGAGTTGGTTCTTTGAGAAAATCAACAGGATAAACAAACCCTTATCCAAACTAACTAAAAGGCAGAGAGAGAATATTCATATTAACAAAATCAGAAATGAAAAGGGAGAAATAACAACAGACACTGAGAAAGTCTAGAGAATCATTAGGTCATACTTCAAAACCTTGTACTCTACAAAATTGGAAAACCAAAAAAAAAAAAAAAAAAAAAATGGACAATTTTCTGGATAGGTATCACATACAAAAATTAAATTAATACCACTTAAATAGACCTATAGCCCCCAAAGAAATTGAAGCAGTCATTAATAGTCTCCCCCCACCCCCAAAAAGCCCATGGCTAGACAGTTTCAGCACAGAATTCTTCCAGAATTTCAGAGAAGAACTAATACCAATACTCCTCAAATTATTCCACCCAGAAATAGAAGAAACATTGCAAAACTCTTTATGAAGCCACAGTCACCCTGGCTCCCAAAATTCACAAAGATTCAACAAAGAAAGAGAATTATAGATCAATCTCCCTTGGTGCAAAAATACTCAATTCAATACTGGCAAATTGAATCTAAGGACACATTAAAAAAAAATCATCCACCATGATCAAGTAGACTTCACGTCAGAGATGCAGTCATAGTTTAACAAACAAAATCTGTCAATGTCATCAACCATATAAACAAACAGAGAAAAAAAAACATACATGGTAATCTCATTAGATTCTAAAAAAGCCTTTGACAAAATCTAACACACCTTCATAATAAAGGTCTTGGAGAGATCAAGGAACATATTTAAACATAAAAGGACAATTTACAGAAAGCCAACAGCAAACTTCAAACTAAATGGAGAGAAAATCAAAGCTATTCCTCTAAAATCAGGAATAAGACAAGGCTGTTCCCAGAGTTTTCTTAGTCTGGTAGCCCCTCCCACACTTCCTGTCTGCCTTTGGCCAATCAGGGCATCTTCATACCACAGCTCTTGTGAGAGACACAACTCAGAAGCTATGTTTGGCTCCAATTCTGTGTTCTAAAACCTTTTTCAATCTTCCTCCAGTTTTATGTGAGTCTAGAACCCTTTTTAATGTTCCTCCACCTTTATGTGGGTGTATGTGACCTACATTGGGCCACCATTTGTAATAGGAAGTTTCTGGCCTGGACTTTCCATATTGGCCCCATGGCCCAGATCCACTGAACTGCAGACTCGCAGACTTGAAGTCCCACAGAAACACACAATTACATTAATTTTATGCTCATTGGCCTAGGGCCGAGGCATATAACTTGCTAACTCTTTACTCTTAAACTAACCCATCTTTCTTATCTTGTTCAGACATGTAGCTTGGTACCTTTTCTCAGAGCAGCATTTCAACTTCTTTCCTCTGTGTCTGCAGGCATCTCATTGTGGTGTCTCTCTGGCTTCTCTCTAGCATCTCTGCTCTGTTCTTCCTGTTTCTAAAGTTTTCTTAGTCTAGTAGCCCCACCCACATTTCCTGTCTGCCTTCAGCCAATCAGCATTTTTATTAAACCAGTAGGCAGGACAATTATTTACAGTGTAACAGCATAATCTCACTACACAAAGCTGTCCACTCTCTCCATATCTATTTAATATAGTACTTGAAGTCCTAGCTAGAGCAAATAAACCACAAAAGGAGATCAAGAGCAAAAGAAAATCAAACTTTTACTATTTGCAGATGATATGATGGTATACATAAGTGACCCACAAAATTCTACCAGGAAACTCCTACAGCTAGTAAACACCTTTGGTAACGTGGCAAGATATAAGATTAACTCAAAAAATCAACAGCTCTTCTATATACCAATGATAAATTGGCTAAAAAGGAAATCAGGGAAACATCACCTTTTAAAATAGCCATAAATAACATCAAATATATTGAGGTAACTCTAACAGAAACTTTAAGTCTACCAAAAAAAAAAAAGAAATTGAAGAAGATAGCAGAAAATGGAAAGATCTCTCATGCTCTTGGATAAGTAAGATCAACATTGTAAAAACGGCAGTCTTACTGAAAGCAATCTTAGATTCAATGCAATCCTCATCAAAATCCCAACACAATTCTTCACAGACCTTGAAGAAAACAATACTAAACTTCCTAAGGGGGAAAAAAAAACAGGATTGCCAAAACATTTCTGAACAATAAAGGAAGGAACTTCTGGAGGCATTACCATCCTCGACTTAATCTCTAGTATAGAGCTATAGTAATAAAAACAGTTTGATATTGGCATAAAAACAGGTACCTGGATAAATGAAATCAAATTGAAGGTCCTGACATTAATTTACACACCTATGAACTCCTAATTTTTGCCAAAGAAGTAAAAAATGTACAATGTAAAAAAGAAAGCATCTTCAACAAATGGTGCTAGCAGAATCAGATGTAGAAGACTGCAAATAGATTCATATCTACCACCCTGCACAAAACTCAGGTCCAGGTGAATCTAAGATCTCAACATAAATCCAGGTACACTGAACATGATAGAAGAGAAAGTGGGAAATAGCCTTGAACAAATTGATACAGGAGACTACTTCCTAAATCTAACACTGGTAGCACAGACTCTGAGTGTAATAAATGGGACCTCTTGAAACTGAGAAGCTTCTGTAAGGCAAAGGACATTATCAATAAGACAAAATGACAAAATAAAAGCTTACAGGATGGGAAAAGATCTTTTTTTTTAAGGCTTTTTCTTTTTCTTTTTTTTTTTAAACTTTATTTTATTTATTTATTTATTTGCCTTGGTGTTTGTGTGGAACTACAGACAATTGTTAGCTGCCATGTGGGTGCTGGGAATCAAACCCAGGTCCTCTGGAAGAGCAGAAGGTGCTCTTAACCGCTGAGCCATCTCTCCAGCCCTGGGAAAAGATCTTTATAAACCCTACATCTGACAGAGTTTTGATCTCTAAAATATATAAAGTACTCAAGAAACTAGGTATCAAAATGCCAAATAATCCCATTCAAAAATGGAGTACAGCTCTAAACAGAATTCCCAACAGAAGAATCCCAAATTGTCTAAAGAAACTTAGGGAAATGTTCAATTTCTTTAGCCATAAGAGAAATGAAAATCAAAACAACTCTGAGATACCATCTAACACCTATCAGAATGACTAAGATCAAAAGCACTGATGACAGCCTATCCTGAAGAATATGTGGAACAAAGAAAACACTCCTCCATTGCTGGTGGGAGTGCAAACAGCCACTTTTGAAAGCAGTATAGTGGTTTCTTAGAAAACCTGGAATCAATTTACTTCATGATCCAGCAACACCACTTCGGACATATACTCAAAGGATGCGCATTTATACCTCAAGGATATTTGCTCAACTATGTTCATAACAACATTATTTGTAATATACAGAACCTTAAAACAACCTAGATGCCTCTCAATTGACAAATGGATTTTTTTAAATGTGGTATATTTACACAATGAAGTATTATGTAGCAGTTAAAAAAATATTTTGAAATTTTCAGGCAAATGTAGAAAAAATCATCCTGAATGAAGTAGCCCAGACCCATAAAGACAAACATGGTATGTATTCACTCATAAATGGATATTGGACATAAAGCAAAGGATAACCAGGCTACAGTCCACAACTCCAGAGACACTAGGTAACAAGGAAGAACATAAGAAGAGATTGTGAGGACCTAGATTAATCAGTACATTTGAGGCAGGCCCAGTTTTAGAGAAGCTTTGGTACCTGAGGGCGGGCCCCAGGTCTGGGAGTGCTCCCAACAGCCAGTAGATTCAAAAGTTAAGTTCACACCAGAAGGTTTGGCTAATAGGTGCTGTACCTATACCTCCTTTGCCCAATCCTGTAATGCCAAGATGTGTCGTACTTTGCTTATGTATGTTTTTTTAAAGACCTCCTCCCACCCCACCCCCACCCCCACCTGTCAGGACTGCAGGGGGGGTTGTAGTTAGCTTTCCGCTGCACCTGAACGATGCTATGAACCCAGGTTCATTGAAACCTGTATGTAACAATAAAACCCTCATGCATGCTACAGCATGTCCAAACTCCCTGGCAGCCGTGAGAATTTTGGAGTAAATATGGAGCATGGGGGTAAGGGGAGGTGGGAGCAGAACATGAGAGAATGGGGTGGTAGAGTTGGGGAAGGAATGGGAAGGAAGAAAAACAAAACAGATTACCTGACAAAGGAAACTATTTGGGGGTGAAGAAGAAGCCTGGTACTAAGGAAACTTCCAGGAATGCACGAGGATGACCCAGCTAAGACTCCAAGCAATAGCAAAGGGGTACCTGAACTGCCTCTCCCTGTAATCAAATTGATGGTCACACTAATTGTTATCATAGAACCTTTATCCAGCAACTGATGGAAGCAGATGCAGAGATCCACAGCTAAGCATTGGGCTGAGCTCCTAATCCAATCAAAAAAAGGAAGGAGGGGGAGTATATGAGCAAAGGGGTCAAGATCATGATGGGGAAACAAACCCACAGAGACAGCTGATGCAAGCTACTGGGAGCTCACTGATTCTGGACTGACAGCTAGGGAACCTGCATGGGACTGAACTAGGCCCTCTGAATGTGGATAACAGTTGTATGGCTTGGGCAGTTTGTGGAGCCTCTGACAGTGGAACCAGGATTTTTTTTTCTCTCTTTCTTTTTTTTTTTTTATATATTATGAATAAAGTCACATTTTCTATCCGTGTATATCCTTATTCAAGGTCCCTTCCCCCTCCCACCCCCTCCAGTCACCCACTCTTCTCCACATCTCCCCATCCCTTCCCCAGCAAGGGCAAGAGGTCCGAAGTGGAAGCAGGATTTATGCCTGGTACATGAGCTGACTTTTTGGAGCCCATTTTCTATAGAGGAAAGCTTAGCTCAGCCTTGATGCAGGGAGAGCGGCTTGGTCCTGCCTCAACTTAATGTCCCAGACTTTGTTGACTCACCATGAGAGGACTTATCCTCTTGGGGGGGAAGATGAGGGAAGCTGGGGAGTGAGGAGGAGGAGGAGAGGAAAAGAGAACTGTGGTTGGTATGCTTTTTAAAAACTTTTAAATAAAAAAAATGCCAGCAGGGTTTTGAGATTTCTCCTAAGACCCCCTCTTTGGCTTGCCGATGGTGCCTTCACTTGGTGTCCTCACACAATCCTTCCTTACAGAGCCATCCCTGGTGGCTCCCTGTGTCTGAATGTCTCCTTATAAAGCTATCAGTCCAGCTGGGCATGGTGGTACACACCTTTAAACCTAGTTTGGGAGGCAGAGGCAGGTGGATCTTTGTGAGTACAAGGCCAGCCTAGTCTACAGAGCAAGTTCCAAGACAGCCAGGACTGTTTCAGATAGCCTTGTTGAGTCAAGAAAAAGAACAAAAAACAAAACCATGAGCAGACTGTATCAAGACCGCGACTAGCTTTACAAAGAGCTCTGTCTTTGAATACAGTCATATCTTGAGGGACGAGTGTTAGAACACCAACATATGAATGTAAGAAAAATACAGCTTATCACATTACAATGAGATCTCTCTGCCATCTGCCCTTCCTTCTTCTCTCCTGGCTTCTGTCTTTCCCTCCCTCCCACTCTCCCCACTAGCCTTCCCCACAGCTAGTAAATTTGCTGAAATAATTTCCAAGAAGCAAGTAGGCACGTGTGAAGTGAGCTCCAAGAAATGTAATTTGATTGAGGGGAAAAACAAGCTCACCAGAGTGGATGCAATTTTGTAGAGTCAGAGAGAACTCTGAATGTTGAAGACAGCCCAATTACCCAGCCCTAGTCAGGGCGAGCCTATATTTCTGGTCATTTCAGCAGTTAAAATGCACTTTTTGAAATCCTTTTAAGTTCTAAGACATTGCCTCTTGCATAGGAAAAGGCAAAGGTGATCTCAGTTAAAGCCAGAGCATGGTTGTGACTAGGGTATTTGACTGTGATGTCTCACTTTCCAGGTGACTCAAGAAGAATATTCTTTTTACATTTTAATAACACTTATTTTAAAATACAGTTTTCTATTTATTTATGTATTTACTGGTGGGTGCAGACATGCACATCTCATAGTGAGAGTGTGGAGTTCAGATGACAACCCACAATATCTATTCTCTCCTTGTAGTATGTGGGGCCAGGGATCTGACTCAGGTCATCAGGTCTGACAGCCTCTACCTGCTGAGCCATTGGTCAGTCCATTGCAAACGCATTTTCAAAGGGAAAAAAGGCAATCCCTTTGTTCAGATTCAAGAAGAATTAGCAAAGGGGTCTTCAACTCCTCTCCTGTGTTAGCTACATTTCTTATTGCTATTGTCACAGGGACAATGTAAAGGCAGAGCAGTTTGCCTTGGCTCAGGGTTTCAGCGGCTCCAGTCAGTGATGGGGCAGAGACTGGCAGATGGATGAGCTACATACATGATGCAGGAGTGTGTGGTAAGTTGCAGATCAGATCAGAGAGAACGGCAGGAGAATCAGGCCTGGGCTGCAGCTCGTAAGGGCCTGCCCTACTAATCCATTCAGCCAAATAGGCCCCATGTCTCAAAGGTTCTACAGTGTCCTACAACAGCATCTGGAAACTAAAGGACTTAACACAGGAGCGAGCCCTAGAAGTACTATTCTGACTAAAACCAAAGCATCTTAGAAAAGACATTGGAGGCAGACAAGTAGAGATGCTACTTGAGAAGTAGATTGTGTTAGTGTTCTATTGCTGTGAAGAGACACCATGACCACAGCAACTCTTACAAAAGGAAAGCTGGGGCTGGCTTACAGTTTAGAGGTTTAGTCCATTATCATCATGGTGGGACACTGCATGCAGGCAGACATGGTGCTGAACAAGGAGCTGAGAGTTCTACATCTTAATCCTCAGGCAGCAGAAGGAAGCTGAGTCCCACACTGAGTGGGACTTCAGCATGAAACCTCAAAGCCCATCTCCACAATGACTCACTCCCTTCAAACAAGGCCACATCTACTCCAATAAGGCCACACTTCCTAATAATACCACTCTCTATGGGCCAAGCATTCCAACACATGCATCTATGGGGGCCAAGCCTATTCAAATCACCACATAGATGCTGCTGTCAAACCCAGGGGATCCAATGGCCTGGAAACCGCTTAAGGGAAGAAGTGATCCCAAGTCCTTTTCAACATTAATGAATTCACACCACTTTCTTTCCTATGGATACAATTATGAAGCAATCACAGCAAGGTTGAGCAGTTAGTTACTTCTTCTCTGCCTCATTTAGTATGCTTTCTACTACAAGTAGCAAGTACTCATCAGGTGAATTTAAATTAGGGAGATGCTCTTGCATAAGACAGTCACTAGCAACGACCAGCTTGAACTAGTCAGCTTATGCTCCCTCCTCAGTTATGATGGGACTGTGTCCTAAGAAACCATAAGTTCAAAATGCACTTAACAAAGAACCTAACCTTGATTTCTCTGTGTGTGTGTGTGTGTGTGTGTGTGTGTGCGTGTGTGAGGAGAGAGAGAGACAGAGACAGAGAGAGAGAGACCAGGAAGGGAAGAGGGGGCCAGAGAGAAGTGGGGACAAGGGAAGGTAATGGTGGAAGCAAATGAGCAGAATACAATAATACATGTGAATAAAAATGCCATAAAGAAACACATTATTTTGTATTTTTTAATATTTATTTTTATTTCATGTGAATTGGTGTTTTGCCTGCATGTATAACTGAGTAAGGGTGTCAGATCTTGGTATTACAGACAGTTGTTAGCTGCCATGTGGGTGCTGGGAATCGAACTCAGATCCTCTGGAAGAGCAGTCAGTGCTCTTAACCGCTGAGTCATCTCTCCAGCCTATTTATTTTGTATTCTTACTAAAAAAAACAAAAATAAACTTTGCATCCACACCATGCAATCAAGTCTGATTCAGCTCAGTGGGTTTTTAAAAGACAGGGCAGTAGAAGGTGGACATTCTGAGAAGAAAGTTTCCAGAGGAGGTTGGATAAGAGGTGAATGTGATCAAAATACATTATATAAGTCAGGAATGGAAATACACACCTTAAGTCTCAGCACTTGGGGAACAGAAGCAAGCAGATCTCTGTGGTTCAAGAACAGTCTGGTTTACACAGTGAGTCTCAGGAAAGCCAGGGTTACATAGAGACCCTATTTAAATTGAAAAAATACATAATATACATGTAGGAAACTGTCAAAGGATAAATAAAAAAAATATTTTTTAAATAAAAAGGATGTAAAATGCAATAACAAAAACAAAAAACAATAGAAATAATAGAAATCAGCAGATAGCCTATCAGGCAAAGGTGCCTGCTGACCTGAGTTTGGTCCCCCAGCCCTACATAATAGGAAAGAACCAACTTCTCAAGGGTGTCCTCTGACCTCGTGCACAGAAAAACAAATAAATATATGTAAAAGGAAGAGCGGTGGGGAGAGATGGATGGAAGGAAGGAGGGAGGGAGGAAAGGAGGGCCAGCAAGAGGGCTCAGCAGGTGACTGCCACCAAGTCTGATGAACTGTTTAGTTATCAGAACGTAAATGACAGAAGAGAACCAACCCCCACAAATTACCCTCTGACTTCCACATGCATGTATGCACACAGAGAGATGATAGACAGGCAGGCAGATAAGTGGGGTGGGGAGATGAAAAGCTGGCTCAGCAGTTAAGAGCACTAACTGCTCTTCCAGAGGAACCAGGTTCAATTCCTAGCACCTACATTTCAACTCACAGCTGTCTCTGACTCCAGCTCCAGGGGATCCTATACCCTCTTCCATCCTCTGTGAGGCATTGCACACACATGTTGACACAGACACACATGCAGGTACATGCACACATAAAATAAAAATAAGTATTTTTTTAAAAAAATATGAGAAAAGGAAAGGAAAAAACCCACATTAACACACCTCACCTACTGGAGAGCCCTGCAGCACAGCACAGTGAAGCCTCTATTTCTCTGGTGGTTGCATGGTGATTGGGAACACCATGACCAGAAGTGAAGTCCCAATGACCAGCATCCTGAGAAAGGGTCATTGTCTCAAAAAGAGCTTGTAGTTCAAACTTTAAGGAATGATTTTTACTGAATACCATTCTTTTTACAGCATTAGAAAGTTTTCTTTTTTAAAATCTCGTATTAAAGCAGTGTGTTTGGGGATAGTTTGTGTTTATTTTCTGTCATGGAGGACAGAGTTAATTTTTCTTAACAATTCTCTGCCCAGACAGAAAAAGGACATTAAAATCAGAATGAGCAACAGTAGGTGGTATATTTTGCACTTATGTGCAAGATAGGAACTTTCTCATTTGTCTAAATACCTTATCCATGCGTTCCCATCCTGCTGATGGCAAATAGAGAAAAACCTAAATTGATTAAAGCAAGTTGTCTTTTTTTTAGTAGAAAATGAACTCTCTGGAGGTCAGCCTGGTCTACAGAGCTAGTTCCAGGACATCCAGGGCTACACAGAAAAACCTTGTCTTAAAAAATAAAAGCCAGGTCGCGGCCTGTGGGGCCGGCGGGGCGGGGCGGGGCGGCATGAGGAGGGAAGTTGTCGAGAAGTTCGGGGAGACGCCCGGCCGCTGGCCTCGCCTACGGCCTGTCCCTCCGCCTCTTTCCCGCCCCGGCCCCGGTCCGCCCATCCTTCCTTCCCTTCCCGTGCATGATGGAAACACCATGGCTGCGGCAGCCCAGCTCTCCCTGACACAGTTGTCAAGTGGAAACCCTGTATATGAAAAATACTATAGACAGGTTGATACAGGCAATACTGGAAGGGTATTGGCTTCAGATGCTGCTGCATTCCTGAAAAAATCAGGGCTTCCAGACTTGATTCTCGGAAAGATTTGGGATTTAGCTGACACAGATGGCAAAGGTGTCCTGAGCAAACAAGAATTCTTTGTTGCTTTGCGGGTTGTGGCATGTGCCCAGAATGGACTGGAAGTTTCACTGAGTAGCTTGAATCTGGCTGTTCCACTACCAAGATTTTATGACTCCAGTAGTCCTTTGCTAACCAGTGGGACTTCAGCCGCAGAGCTTCCTTGGGCTGTAAAGTCTGAAGACAAAGCCAAATATGATGCAATTTTTGATAGTTTAAGCCCAGTGGATGGATTTTTGTCTGGTGATAAAGTGAAACCAGTATTGCTCAACTCTAAGTTACCTGTGGAAATCCTTGGAAGAGTTTGGGAGTTGAGCGATATTGACCATGATGGAAGGCTCGACAGAGATGAGTTTGCAGTTGCCATGTTTTTGGTATACTGTGCACTGGAGAAAGAACCTGTGCCAATGTCCTTGCCTCCAGCCTTGGTGCCACCTTCTAAGAGAAAAACGAAACTTTTCTCCCCTCTCCAGTGGGTTGTATCCCCTGTAGAAAAGGCTAAATATGATGAAATCTTCCTGAAAACTGATAAGGATATGGATGGATATGTATCTGGACTGGAGGTTCGTGAAACCTTCCTGAAAACAGGTTTACCTTCTGCCTTACTAGCTCACATTTGGGTACTGTGTGACACAAAGGACTATGGGAAGCTTTCAAAAGACCAGTTTGCCTTGGCTTTTCACTTAATCAATCAAAAGTTACTAAAGGGCATTGATCCTCCTCATATTCTCACTCCTGAGATGATACCACCATCGGACAGGTCTAGTTTACAAAAGCCCATCATAGGATCAAGTCCTGTTGCAGATTTCTCTGCTATTAAGGAACTAGATACCCTTAAAAATGAAATAGTTGACCTACAGAGGGAAAAGAACAATGTGGAACAGGACCTTAAAGAGAAGGAAGACACAGTGAAGCAGAGGACAAGTGAGGTTCAGGATCTTCAAGATGAAGTTCAAAGGGAGAGTGTCAATCTGCAAAAGCTGCAGGCCCAGAAGCAGCAGGTGCAGGAAATCCTTGATGAGCTGGACGAGCAGAAAGCTCAGCTGGAAGAGCAGCTCAAGGAAGTCAGGGAGAAGTGTGCCCAGGAGGCCCAGCTGATCTCTTCCCTGAAAGCTGAAATAACTAGTCAAGAATCTCAGGTCTCCACTTATGAGGAAGAGCTGTCCAAAGATCGAGAAGAACTAAGTCGCCTACAACTAGAAACTACACAACTGGAAGAAAGTGTGGAGTCAGGGAAGGCTCGGCTGGAACCTCTTCAGCAGCACCTCCAGGACTCCCAGCAGGCAGTCAGTTCAATGCAAATGAGACTGATGGAAATGAAAGATATGGAAAATCATAATGACCAATCAAATTGGTGCAGTAGCCCACAAAACAGTCTGGTAAATGGTGCTACAGATTATTGTAGCCTCAGCACCAGCAGCAGTGAAACAGCCAACCTCAGTGAGCATGCTGAAGGCCAGAACAATCTAGAGTCTGAACCCATACACCCGGAGTCATCAGTGAGAAGTAGTCCCGAAGTAGCACCTTCTGATGTGACTGATGAAAATGAAGTTGTGACTGCAGCTGGTAATGAAAAAGTTAGTTCCAGATTTGATGATGACAAGCAGTCAAAAGAGGAGGATCCATTTAATGTAGAATCAAGTTCACTGACAGATCCAGTTGCAGATACAAACTTGGATTTTTTTCAGTCCGATCCTTTTGTTGGAAGTGACCCTTTCAAGGATGATCCTTTTGGAAAAATTGATCTGTTTGGTGATGATCCTTTCAAAGGTTCAGATCCATTTGCGTCTGACTGCTTCTTTAAGTAGTCTTCTACTGACCCTTTTACCACTTCAACCACTGACCCTTTCAGTGCATCCAGCAATAGCAGTAATACATCGGTAGAAACTTGGAAGCACAATGACCCATTTGCTCCTGGTGGAACAGTTGTTGTTGCAGCTAGTGATTCAGCCACAGACCCTTTTGCTTCTGTGTTTGGAAATGAATCTTTTGGAGGTGGATTTGCTGATTTCAGTACATTATCATCAAAGGTTAACAGTGAAGATCCTTTTAATCCTGCCACATCAAGTTCTGCCAGCACTGTGGTTCCAAAACCTGAGTTAGAGGAAACATCAACCAAGAGTGAGGATGTACCTCCAGCACTGCCGCCCAAGATTGGAACACCAACAAGACCCTGCCCGCCACCTCCTGGGAAAAGACCCATCAACAAATTGGATTCTTCTGATCCTTTTAAACTGAATGGTCCATTTCAGCCTTTCCCAGGCAATGATAGTCTCAAAGAAAAGGATCCTGATATGTTTTGTGATCCATTCACTTCTACTACTACTACCAATAAAGAGGCTGACCCAAGCAATTTTGCTAACTTCAGTGCTTATCCCTCTGAAGAGGATATGATTGAGTGGGTGAAGAGAGAAAGTGAAAAGGAGGAGGAGCAGAGACTTGCCAGGCTCGATCAGCAGGAGCAGGAGGACTTGGAACTGGCCATTGCACTTAGCAAGTCGGAGATCTCGGAAGCATGAAGAGTTGTCTGCAGTACACTGCTCTTCTTGAATGCCGAAGCTATTTACCATGTGCTTCAAACTACCTATGAGCATGGAATACAATAAGTTTGAGATTCCTATAAATGTGACAAAAATGTAGCTTTTTTTTCCCCCCAGGGGAAAAAGTATTTCAAATATGTCTTTTATTTTTTCTTCCAAAAGCAGTAGCCTAATTAGACAGCTTCACCTAGACCCCTGTACTGGTGTGCATTTACAGTGAGCTCTTGCCTGCTTATACTATTCCTTGTAAAGCTAGAGCTGTACCACGCCTCTTCATTCTGGAACCTAGCAGATGTAGTTTTGCACTGTGCTGCTCTTGTTCTGTAGTTCCTATGACAGCAACTAAAGTTCTGAAAGTGTGCAAGGATTCTCCCTGAGCTGAGTGTTGGGGGGCGGGAATAGCATCCTGTTTCTTTTGATCGGTACAAATTAGTCAGTTAGAGGTGCATCATATGTGCTTCTGGAGAAAATATAATTCATTATTTAGAGATGGGAACATGTTCTGTAAAGATCAACTCTACTATTGAGAACTAGATAAATCAAATTAAGCCATTATTGCTCCAGGCTCAAGTAATTTCTAATTAAAAGCATTAACACCTTGTGTGTGAAACACATTTTTAAAACCATTTTCTTTGGACTTAAAGAATTTTAAGATTAACGGATACCTTGCTGTGTATTTTCTAGTTTAAAAAAAGAAAAAACAATTAAATTTTATAAGAAAATGTTTGTTTTAAGTGCTAGTGAGGAAAATACTTTTGACTTAAAACACAGCTTGCCAAGTTAAGCAGACACTTAGCCGGAACTCGTTTACCTTTGCAGCTGCACTGACCTTAGTTGAGAAGTGAAGTGCTTTGGTTTTTCATTATGTCTTTTTCTTTAGTGGGGCCCAACTATTTGCAGTGATACAAATGGAAGAAGTAACATATATCCTCTTGCTTTTTGTCCATCTTTGTAGTTTAAATTACTTCATTTACTTGCTTTATTTTTTTTCTGCCTATAAAATTGACAAACTCCACCCCCCCAAAAAAAAATTCTGGTTTTTAAATTGAGAGAAAAACACACCTACCAAGTTATTGGAGCCCTACTTTTGTTAAAAAGCCCATCTTCTGCTAGACTGACCTGACAGACAGCTGAATTTGAAATGAACTGTGAAATAGATTATAAATTGTATCTTTTTTTAAAAAAACATGAGTTACTAATTTAGTGTTTTCACTACTAAGATAAAGAAAAATGCACCTACAAGCTAATTAAAATTCTCTAGGGTCACCAGGTTAAGATGGTATTGAACTGTGTTAACCAGAGTAACTTACTGCCTGACCTATAAGTAAATTTCAGTGTCCAATCAGTCCATCTTGAAATGGTGCTTTTTTTTTTTTTTTTTTTTTTTTTTTTTGCTCCTTTTCACACACTATTGACTGGCTGGAATTTAAAACAAACTTACCACTTGCACTGCTAACTTTTTTCTACTTTTGTAAATATTTTAATGTAAAAGTCATACATACAAAGTAAGGGCTGAATTATAATCACCAGGCTTTAACTGTGGCAACCAACCTAGTGGCCTGAGTATTTGTTGCAGACAGGAACTGAGAAGGTCATGTCGGGAGTTGGGTTAGGTGGTATTTTCTCTTTGTTCCCCTCCCTCTCACTCTTCAGGAGAAAGGTAAGCTCACTTGAATAACCTTCTTTTGCACTGAAAAAAGTGAAAAATGTTTGAAATGCTTTAAAAAATTATAATTAAAAAACACTCTGGAAATATTAAATATCTGTAACTTATAAACAGTAACTTTGGATGTGTAGTAAGTGTGCCCTAACCTGTGTGTGCACTTAGCTGGGTTATAGAGACTCATCCTTGGTTAAGATGTGTATACTCAGTGGGCCAATATCATACTAAAATGTGTATATATTATATAAACATGTCTATATCTTCATGCTTGATTGTATAGGACGAATGTCTTAAGAGTCATTTGTGGTGTTTTATGGTGTTGACCCTGGCTCCAAAGCCTGCGCTTGAAACAAAGACAAAGTTTTAACCATCTTTTACGTACCTATCTGTTTAGCTTTATTTGAGCTCTATTCATAGAATTTTTCTCATGTTTCAGACTTATAAATTACAGTTGTAATTATGAGAATAATAAACTTTAAGAAATAAAAAGTGTACTATATATCATTTTGCATTGAAGCTTTGCACTGTTCTTTGCTTGAGGAGGGACAGGTGTGCCATCAGCATACATTATTATACATTATCCTGTAAAGAGTGTTTTGGACAGTATTATAGAATAAATAAATGTTGACTAAAAAAAAAAAAATAAAAGCCAGGGCTGGAGAGATGATTCAGAGGTTAAGAGCACTGGCTGTTCTTCCAGAGGTCCTGAGTTCAATTCCCAGCAACCACATGGTGGCTCACAACCATCTGTGATAATGTCTGTTGCCCTCTTGTGTATACTGTATACATAATAAATAAATAAATCTTTAAAAAAGAAAGAAAGAAAATGGACCTTCAAACTGTCTATATTTCCTCTGGGTGAATATTCAACTGACTCTAGTTTTAATTCTCTAGCAGGGTCAGCCCAAGTGTTGACTCTGTGTTGTCCTGCTCAGTGTGTCATCAAGGTACAGAGAAAAACTTACCTGGATCCCTGATGAAAGGGAGACCAGATAGAGCTGGTACCCACACCCCTCATCATGCTGAGGCCTGGATCCTCACTCCCCTTCACAGAGATGTCCTTTGTGGCTCCTGATCACTGAGACTCCTCTGGCCTCTGCTGCTGACCACCACAGTAGGTAGAGCTTGGGATGAGTTCTGCTACTTGGGTTTATACCTGGGTGCCTGAACCTGCTTCCTGACACCTGGATGGCCATTTTGCCATTAAGATAAAAGACAAGTAGAAAATGCTGTTACTACTTGTGTTATTCTTGGTAATTGGAGACAACGGTAGAATATTCCCAGGCAACAGGGAACTAACAGAGATACAGGGCACTAGTCATGGCTGCCTGTGTCAACACAGTGCCCCACCTATATTCTAAGGCCAACAGTCTATAGTGACACGAGAACTCTCAGATTCATCTTCATCAAGTCTCTATTAAGGATTGGAATTTTAAAAAACCCATTGCTTTGTCCTTCCCACCAAGCTCCCTGGTTATTCCTAATGAATTCCTTCCAATGCCCAACAGGAGCTTGGGTCCAGAGGGAAAAGGGCAAATATGTGTTGTAGAATATTATTTTAAAATGTGTTACTTTTGTCTATGTTGCATTTGTTTAACTCTATGAAGCTGTGTTATTTTGCTTGTCTAAAACACCTGCTGGTCTAATGAAGAACTGAACAAGCAATAGTGAGGCAGGAGAAAGAATAGGTGGAGCTGGCAGGCAGAGAGAATAAATAGAAGGAGAAATCTGAGAGGGACATCAGGACCAGCCACCAGGCACCCAGCAAGCTGTGGAGTAAGAGTGAAAGTAAGATTACAGAAGTAAGAAAAGGAAAAAGCCCAGAGGCAAAGGGAGGAAGGGTGATTTAAGTTAAGGAAAGCTGACAAGGGTGTTTTCCTGTGTGTATGTCTGTGCATCTCATATGTGCAGTGCCCACAAAGGCCAGAAGTGGGCAATAGATCCCTAGATACTGTGAATCAAACACCAGTCCTCTGGGGGAGTAGCAAGTATTTGTAACCACTGAGAAATCTCTCCAGCCCCTAATTAATATATTCTAACTTTAAAAAAAAAAATAATGGGGCTGGAGAGATGGCTCAGCAGTTAAGAGCACCGGCTGCTCTTCCAGAGGATCCGAGTTCGATTCCCAGCACCCACATGACAGCTAACAACTGTCTGTAGTTCCAGTTCCAAGCAAACACCAAGGCAAATAAATAAATAAATAAAGTTAAAAAAAAGAAATTTATGAGAATAAGAAATTATGACATAAATAATAATAATAAAAATAAAAAGAACCCCATAAAAAAATGATGAGTTCCTAAATCTTATTTATCTGGGCTCTAGTTCCCAATGGTCACCCTAAGTAAGTCAAATGACCATTTTAATCTTCAGTTTTCTCTGAAAGGGATGGATAATAATGATTCACAGAGCCTATGGATGTTCAAGACTAATGAAATAAAATATTTTCTATTAAAGCATTGGGCAGAGTCCACAGAGTACTTAATTGTTAATTTTCATCATTCTTACACTTAGTAATATGGCATCTCTCTCTTACTACATCAAAGATCCCATACACTGGAAGAAGACAAACAGCAGCAATGTATCCTTATAGTTCTGAGGTCTTGGAGGTCCAAGATTAAGGCACTATCTGGTTTGTCTGATGAGAGCATGATTTCAGGTTCATATATGACTATCTTTAATAAAGACACTAATCCCATTCTAAGGGCCCCTCCTTTATGGCTTCATCACCTTCACCTTCTAAAGCTCTCAGCTTTAGGTACCATCCTGCTAAGATTAAGATTCAACACTAACTATCAGTGCTTTGCAATCTTTGAAGGAGTTTTATGTTGGAGGGAAATTAAGTAGTGCCTATTTTTTTTAAATGCTTTACAAATAAGAAGCTTACATTGAAGTGTGTGTGTGTGTGTATAAGAGAGAGAGAGAGAGAGAGAGAGAGAGAGAGAGAGAGAGAGAGAGAGAGAGAAGAACCACTGCTTTTTAAAAAAAACAAATATTGAACATTGAAAAACCAATGGCTTCCAATGGGACATATATTCAGTGCAGCTGCTGAGAAGCAGGTCACCTCAGGTACTGTTTGTACCTGCAACATGAACCTATGAATCGTCAAGTCCCAAAAGATGCCATGAAAGAAGCACTCATCAGTATGAGCAAAGCAATAAAAGAAAAGTCTAACCGTCAACAGAGCAAGAAATGAAAAGAAAAACTACAAAAGACCATAATTAGTTCATCTATCATTAGAAAGAATCAACTCATCATTTTTGAAAAAACAAATAAAAATTGGGCCATAATTAGGTCCAATTAGCTCATCCTTCAAACATTATCCATCATGAGCATCTGTTGTTTGGGCTGCCTTTCTGGTAATTACAAGCCAATTTCTCTTTGGATGAGTAGCCCTTCCCCCAGCGACTGCCATACAGTTGTTTGGGAGTGACCCCATCTTTAGTTCTAGAAGGGGGTCTCAGTTGTTTTAAATGAAGCAGTTACTCAGATCCCTGAAGCCACAATTCAAGAGCATGTTTCTACCACTATACATAAGATTTACGGGGCTACCTAGATGATAAGCTTCATTCATCCACTAAACATATTGCAGTGTTCTTGGTTCTTAATAGATGGAGCCCAAGGCTGTGAGATGAGATGGTCACATTGTCTGAGCCTTGAGGAATATTACCCACCCAATTTCTTGTCTTAAGATACAACACAGTCTTAGAAGCTTGAGATATGTCTACAGCCCAGTGAAAGGCAGAGAGCAATTCCATTCCACAGGAAACTTGTCACTTAACAAATTAAGAGAGTTGTCTAGAATCACAGAAACTAGATATGGAACTGGTTTTCATAGACACCAAACACCTGGCTCTTAAACAGCCTATCTGTGTAACCCTTTTACAGTGAGACTAAGCTCTTGTACACTGTAAATATTTGTCACAGTAAACAATTGGTTTGATAAAACGCTGATTGTCCAGAAGGCAGGCAAGAAGTAGAGGTGGGGTGACCAGATAAGGAGAACTCTAGGAAAAGGAAGAGCAGGTGCAGACTGGAGCCAGAAACAGAAGAAGGAAGATGAGAATGCAGCACTAAAGCAAAGGCACCAAGCCACGTGGCTAAACATGGATAAGAATTATGGGTTAGTTAAGAGTAAGAGCTAGCAAGTAATAAGTCTGAGCTATAGGCCAAACAGTTTCTAATTAATATAAGCCTTTGTGTGATTACTTGGGACTAAATGACTGCAGGACCAGCTGAGCAGGACAGAAAAACTTCAGACTACACCCTCTGCATTATTTACATTTATGGTGACCAAAAGTGACTTATGGAAAAGAGAATTCTCTTGACTCACAGTTTCAGAGGGTTAAGAATCCATCATGGCAGGAGAACATGGCAGCAGGACTGAAAGCCGAGACACGTTAGGAAAGAGCGGAAACTGAAGTGGACAAGGATACACACTCTCAAAGCCTTCCCCCAGCCCAGCGCTTCACTAACCTCCCAAGAGCACTACCAGCTGGGAGACTGAGTGTTCAAATACCTGAGCCAACAGGGACCCTCCTCATTCTAACCATCACATCCTCACAACAAACCAACTCAGAGTTTAGGTTAGCAGTTCTCAACCTGTGGGCTATGACTTTTTCATAGGTGTCACCTAAGACTATCAGAAAACAAAAATATTAACATTCTAATTCACAAAAACAGCAAAATTACACCTATGAAGCAGCAATGAGAACAAGTGTATGGCTGGCAGTCACCACAGCATGAGGTGCTGCGTTAAAGAGTCACAGCATCAGGACAGTGGAGACTCACTGCATTAGGTGATACAACCAAAGTCACACCAAACATATGCAAATGATGGCACTGGAATTCTGACTCAGAAATTTTTTTTGTCTCTAAATCCTTTACATTTTGCCCTAACTTTAGATGAGCTAATTTGACAATAAAGCAAAACAAATAGCTGCTGTGCTCAATCTCAATACATTTCAGAAGCCTGGGTTTGTTTAGTTGGTTTTTTTTGTTTTGTTTTGTTTTGGTTTGGTTTGGTTTTGGTTTTTTTGTTTTTGTTTTTGTTTTTTTTAAAAAAAAAAAAAAAAAAACACTTTTATTTATTTATTTGCCTTGGTGTTTGCCTGGAACTGAAACTACAGACAGTTGTGAGCTGCCATGTGGGTGCTGGGAATCGAACCCGGGTCCTCTGGAAGAGCAGATGGTGCTCTTAACTGCTGAGCCATCTCTCCAGCCCCTTTTTTTTTTTTTTTTTTGCTGTAGTTTGTTTGTTTTGTCTTGTTTTTCAGTGTGAAAAATTAAACATAGAACCTCATCATACTAGGCAAATCTACTACTACTGAACTGCATCTCCAGGCCTCAGAATTAAGATTCTTTTTTATTAACTCACTCCCTGTAATGGTACAGGAAGGACTGGGGATGAAAACCATGATAACTCAACTATATGCAGAGTCTCATTTGTCCTCTACTTTGGAGGATCTACTAGAAGGAACTAGCTTCTCTCACCAGAAGCCATTCTGTTCTTCCTGTCTGTATGATTGGACTACATTTTGCAGACTCGCTTGCAGCTAGATGTTGCTATGTGATTAAGTTCTGGCCAGTGAAATCCAAATGGAAATGATGTGTTTCCAAATGGAAAACAATGGACATGAGTCTTCAGTGGTTTTCCTCTTAACCAATTAGATGATGTTAATGTCCTCACATATAACAAAGCAGTATGGCAGAAGGAACCTGGATCCTGAAAGACTATGTGAGTTGGAGATTTGACCCAGTGATCCCAACTGCTCAGAATTTTACATGAGAATGAATAAACTACCTTTTTCGTTAGAATGTATATAGTTGAATATTTTGTTGCAACATTTTTACCATAAGACAAGGAAAACTGGCCATCCCCACAGACAAGCAGAGGGAGAATAACTAAACCAAACTGTCTACAAGTAGAGGAGGAATAAGAGGAGGAGGAGGAGGAGACAACCACAAAATCATATGCCTCATTGTTTTTCTTTACATGATTCTGTTCGATGCTCACTACAATGAATGCATAGGGCAGCTTGAGTCAGGGACTAGAGCCAGCTGCAGAGACATTTCAGCATGGGGCAGGCATCTGTTTCAGACAGCAGAGACAGAACCACACAGCTTGGGAGAAATCCCTGAGTTTCTGGTTCAATGAGAAAACCAGTGAACCCCAGAAACACCTGTTACATAAAGACCATAGATAAGGAGATTCTCCTGCCTGGGCAGAGCTTTAGAGAAGTATATTTTGATAACTGTCTCAGTGTGCAGGGAGTTATAGCAAATTATCACAATATGGTGACTTCTTCAGCTCTGGAGCCTTGGAAGTCCAAGGACAAAGCAAAGACATATCCAGTGTCTGGAGAAGGCTCACTCTCTGGTTCATTGTCCAGGTTTTCTTGAGTTCTAAATGAGAGAGAAAATGAAAACTCATTTAGGTCCCTTTCTATGAAACATTAATTTTATTATAAGGTCTCCAACCTTTTGATACAATGATATCCCAACGGCCCTGTTTCCAAATACTACCACATTAGAAAGTTTAAACATGTGAATTTGGGATGAGGACATTGCATGCATAACACATGCACGCAAACCATAACATTGAAGTTTCTTGAAAAAAAAAAACAATAACCAAAAACTGGCAAAATGGCTCAGCAAGTAGAGACATTTGCTGTCAAGCCTGAGGCCTTGAGTTCAATCCTTGGAATCCACAAAGTAGAGAGGGAATGACTCCCACAAGTTCCCTCAGTTCTTCACATATACTCCAGGGTACACATGTACACAAACATGCACACACATAATAGATAAATGTTAAAAAAAAAACTAAGGAAAAAAAAAACACAATCAAATGGCTAGCTACACACTGCAAGACAATGATTAGAACTTATTTTCTCTTTAAAACTTCTTTATTGCATTATTATATCTGTGTGTGTCTGTGCCTCTGTGTTTCTATGTGTGTCTGTCTGTCTGACTGTCTCTGTATCTGTGTGTATATCTCTGTGTGTGTCCCTGTGTATGTATATGCATATATGCCACAGTGTGCAAATAAAGGTCAGAGGACAACTTGTTGTTGAATCCTGGGCATTAAACTCAAATTGTCAGGGTTGGCAGCAAGTTACCTTACCAAACAAGCCATCTCAGCAGCCCCCAGAACTTCTTTTCTGTCTCTCATAGTCAAAGTGTGCTCAGAAATTACCTTTTGGTAATTGATTTTTCATAAGTAAATACTAAAGTTGTGATCCCTTTAAGTAAAAAGAATTTAAACTATTGAGGCAAAGGGAACAGGAAATGGCTACCATTCTGATGCTCAAATTGATCGGCAAACAGCAAAGTACAGTACTTAGGAGCAAGGACTCAAAAGCCAGGCCCACCTCCCATGGCTGTCAAACCTAGACACACCTGGAAACTAACTCAGCCTCATCTGTACAATTAGACTTGTGAGATGCTATGTTCCTACAGTACTACACACCACACAGTAAGAATGATAAAATGTGCTAAAAAGAATGTTGGCACCATCTTTGAGAACAGGAGTTTGATAATGTGCATCAAAAGCTTTGACCCAGGGCTGGCAAGATGGCTAAGGGGTAAAAGTGCTTGTTGCTCTTTCAGGGGGACCTCAGTTTGGCTTCTAGCATCCATATCACAAGGCTTATAATCACCTATAATTCGAGCCCCAGGGGATACAATGCCTCATCTGGCCTCCAAAGGTTCCTACACACACATAGTGTATACTCAGAGACACATACAGACATACAGACATACACACACAAAAAAATAACAAATAAAAATAGGATCAGAGAGATAGTAGTTAAGAGTGTGTACTGGAGTCCCAGCAGCCAGCAAGCAACAGTCCTGTGAGCAGGTGACTGCCACCACCCATTGTAACCTACAAGACCCACTCCACCACCCACACCCATTGAACCCACCACCCTCCCCCTGGCCAACCATCCCTGGCAACATAGCAGCCCCTAGAAGCACAAGCATCACCTGTACCAATTGGAAGAAGAACAGCCTCCCCATGAACAGCCCTTTCCAGCAGGATCAGCAGACCCTATAGGCACAAGTGACACACACACCAGCTGGAAGAACAGGCACAGGCAAAACCCACACCAGTTGCAAGAACAGACCCCATAGGCACAAGTAAAGTCCACACCAGCCAGAAGAGCTGGTTGACCTGACAACTCGCCAATCACCAGAACCCTTGATCATTAAGGTCAGAAGACAATAAAGGAAACAGACAGTAAAGGAAGAAAAGACCCATCTAACAAAGACATCATGTAGTCAGAAGTTTCTGGCCACCCTAGCCCCAAGGTCTGGACCATTCTACAGCTGCTTTATCTCAAATAATCACACAAAGGCTACCACCCATCAATTACAAATTGTTTGGTCTATGGCTCAGGCTCATTACCAACAAGCTCTTATAATTTAACTCAACCTATTCTTATTAATCTATGTTTTGCCATGTGATTAGTGGTTCACCAGTACTTCTACAATTTGCTTCTTAGGTCAGCAGCTTACAGCATCTCTTTGACTCCACCCTTCTTCTTTTATCTCTGCTTGAATTTCCCACCTGTCTCTAAGCTGCCTTGCCATAGGCCAAAACAGCCTCTTTATTAACAAATGGTAACAAAGTATATTCACAGTATACAGAAAGACATTCCACATCAACGTCACAAGAATCAACGCCTACAATTATCTCAAATTCAGATGGGTAAATGGCAGTGTAGGAATACATTTAACAACATAAAGAGCATAGAACTCAGTGGTTCTATAGTAGCAAGACCTGAACATCTTAACACAGAGGAAGCAGAAGACAATAACTTTAAAAAAATAACTTTATGAAGATGATAGAGACCTTTAAAGAAGAAATAAAAACTTCCCTTAAAGAAATCAATAAAAAGACAAACAAAAAAATTGAAAGAAATCAATAAATCTCTTAAAGAAAGCTAAGAAGAAGAAGAAAAAGACAAACAGGTGAAAGAAACAGTTCAAGACTTGAAAATTGAAATAGAGCAATAAAGAAAACACAAACCAAGGGAATTCTGGAAATAGAAAATTTGGGTAAACAAACAGGAAATACAGATATAAGCATAACTAACAGAAAAAAGAAATGAACAAGAGAATCTCAGATGTTAAAGATAAGATAGAGAAAATAGATTCATCAGTCAAAGTAAATATTAAATCTAACAAAGTCTTAACAGAAAATCTGGGACACTATGAAAATACCAACCCTAGGAATAATAGGGACAGAAGAAAGAGAAGAATACCAGCTCAAAGGCACAGAAAATATATTCAACAAAACCATAAAAGAAAAACTTTCCCAATCTAAAGAAGAACATGCCTATGAAGATACAAGTAGCTTACAGAACACCAAATATACTGAACAGCAAAAAAAAAAAAGTCCCCTTACCACACAATAATCAAAACCCTGAATATGCAGAATAAAGAAAAAATATTAAGAGCTGCAAAGGGAAAAATCTGAGTAGCATATAAAGGCAGACCTATCAGACTTCCCAGTGGAGACTCGGAAAGCCAGAAGGTCCTAGACAAATGCTTTGCAGACACTAAGAGACTACAGATGCCAGCCCAGACTATTATACCCAGCAAAACTTTTAATCACCATAGAAGAAAACACGAAATTCCATGAAAAACCAGATTAAACAATACCTAGCCACAAATCCAGCCCTACAGAAGTACTAGAAAGAAAAGTCCAACTCAAGGAAGTTAGCTGCATTCATGAAAACACAGGCAAAAGATAATCTCACACCAGCAAATTTCAAAGAAGGGAAACACACACACACACATACACAACTACCACCAATAACAAAACCAAAAAAAAAAAAAAAAAAAAAAAAAAAAAAAAAAAAAAAAAAAAAAAAAAAAAAAA